>JAPZDW010000021.1:10568071-10578313 GCA_029814725.1 Acanthurus nigricauda
AAGCTGATCATGAAAATATTTTAAAAATGTTTTGGACACTTTATGTTTCACAATATTCTGTGACTGAAGCATTTTCCCTCTAAGATTCTTTGGATTTGATCAAAAAGCTCCAAAAAGCTCAAAAAAGCTGAAGAGCACATCAGATTTTTTCTTGATTGCTGGCTGTTGTTTCTTACAGCTTCAATGCTACTGTGGCTTTGGCTCTTTTATGCAAGAACCTGAAAGCTAAATATCTAAAGTATTACAGTTAGATACTAATAAACTAGTAAAGGTGTGACAGTTGTGTCTAATTTACAGATAGCAACTTAAATCCTAGTTTATATAAGTGATATAAATTATACTTTGGTTATGTGGTGCAGCATCAGCTTACAAAAAGATATTAATTGTAATATTTAGTGTGGAATTTGGCAGTGAGGTTCAAATCCTATAAAACTGTTCGGATATTATCCCTAATATTTTTCAGATTGTTATAAAATGTGTCTGTTATACATTCATTTCCCAAAACAGACCAAAAGGAGCCTGTATGCAAACATGACACATATTTCTTACAAACAATCATGTTTGTCTCCTGATTGCTGATTCCCCCCCCCAGCAAAAGGGTGGCTTAACTTAGAGGGAACAGGCTCTCAGTCAAAGAACTGGCCAGGGTTTAATCAAGTTGCTGCCATCTTGATTAGCCAACGATCAACCAATCTGCCCAGCAATCAGCAACAATTAGCCTGGCCCCGAATAAAATCTCCTCCTCAACCTCCTTTGTGCATTTTTTCCAACTTATCAGCCTGGCTGGTGCACCAATAGCAGGGACTTTTTTGAGTTCCTGTGATTACCTTCGGCGTCATTTGAGCCGCTATCTCCTCTACTCTGTAAGGACGCCAAAAATGTGCTAGCATTAAAGGGGACTAATGGCCAAAATGCGAATAGTCCAGATGGCTGTGGGAGAAATTGGTCTAAGCTGACAGTTTATCCAGGCATCCGACAATTACAGCCTCCCACTAAAATAAAAGGCAACGTTTGGATCTTTCATTTAGATCTTAACAATAGAGAGGAAATGTCAAAACACATTCCCACACACAAAGATAGCCATATGGCATTCATCTTACCTGGGTCTGGTTCAAAACCTACCATTTAGACTAGATGGAAAAAGTAACATCTGCAGGACTTTACAATCTATTTCCACATTAAGTTTTAACTGCAACTGTTACAATCCACTTTGTATAGCCTGGTTATACACCAGATATATAGTGTAATGATGGATATTCACTGCTTGTTGAACTTGTCATATCTTGGATGAGGTAAAATGTCTGTCGTCTTAACCTAAAGGTGTGCTTTGCATGCTTTTCTTACAGGTTTAAAAAAACCAAAATGAAAGAACTTGCAAACAGTTTATAGCATTTTACTAGAGCTAACAAAACTTTTAAATGTACTTAAAGTCCTTATGTGTATAATTGTGATCTTTATAAGAGCATTAAAGCGCAAAATGGACTCGACATAACTATCCTAAATATCCAAAACTGATGCTAGCAAAGCTACATAACATACGTTAAATAAAAATATGTTAAGTTAATAAAATCCACCTTCAGGCTCACAACCAATGAATCTCCAAGGTCACTGGTAGGCTGGTGAGAGAGCTTTTATGTGTTACTGCTTTACCTGTAAATTTTTTTCTGGAATACAAACATAAGAAATGATACCTCACTCTCGTTTTGAATTTAAATTTCTCCTCTACCAGCCAATCATACTTAAAACAGAGTAAAAACAAAAACAGGGAGCTGCACTGGTGGAGGCTTGTTGCCTCAGACGCTGGCGAGATGTAAGATATGATCCAGGAAGTCTTGTGTGCGTAATATTTCCAGGAAATATCAGGCACCAAAACATTGCATAGCTGTTTATAGTACTGTCGGGCTTTACTGATAGATTAACAACTACTGACACAACCAGTTATTACAGCAGCAATCATTATATTCCTTGTTGTGACAACTGCCAAGTAAGTAGCAGATTAATAGTAGAGATTCTCTGTTCACATGGCAAAAAATGTACATTTAATGTAAACTTTCATATATTTGATTGAAAATTTCTTATGCTGTTTCAGTGCAGAGCAAGAGTTAAGCAAACTGTCGTCTTTTTGTTTGTTTATTTTTCTTTGTGTCTCTCCTGAGCCCTCTGTGTGGGCACCACTGCTGCAGGCGTCGCATTTATGTGTTTTAAGGGGCTGCATTTTTTCCCACAGAGAGCTAATATCTGTCTGATCACAATATTAGTCCTGTCTGTGAGAACCTTTTTCTTCTTGTCTTTAATGAATTTTGTCATTAGCTTTCCTCCCAACACATATGCAGGTCAGTGAAATGAATGACCCCATATTTTACCTTTGCAAGTATGCAAGAGTTTGATACCTTATTTCAGTTGGCCTTGATTTATCTGAGTCAAAATAAACAATTCTAGATGCTAAGGCTACAAGGTTTTACAAGTTCAGTCTTTTTTTCAACAAGCCAACAGTTGGATTCACCTTTAGCACCTTAAAGAAAATGACAACTCATAGTTTCAGTTCATGTCATCACTGAATCCAAATCCATTTCCAAAGACTTGTAAATTCCTTGAGGTACATCAAATATCACAGTGAACACAATGTGTTTTTTAAGCAGTCAATATGAAGGCAGCGTGGAGAAGTGTTTCCGGTATGTGTTTGTGCTTATGAGATGTTTTGAAAAAGAAAAGCTCTGAATTTTGTTAAAAAAAAACAAAAACAAAAAAACCCCAGCAAGGCTCGATTTGGAAAAACACCATACCAGTTTTGTGTGGTCTAACTAAAGCTTTTTATGTTGCAACTCTTTTATGGGGCAAAAATTAGCATCTTTTTGACTTCAGCACCAATATATCCTCTTACCGTATTTCCGTTTGATGACTTCAGATACATTCCATATATATTTAGGCTGCAAAAGTATATGGTTGTAGGCTTTAGTTCTCCGAAACATAAAACTCGGCATAAAGCTTTCATATCCCTCATTAGTTTGTCCACTGGCAAGTGATGAAAGATTCTGAACATTCATTTCGAATGTGTTCAATTCATAGAAAACAAAACAAATAAGGGAATGAATAACAGATGGTTTGGTGTAGAATACAGATTCAATTCCCAAACATCTGCTGCAAATAAGCCGAGGAGACATGGAGAGAAATGATAATTACGCGTGAAACTAGAATATAGACGTGACTACGACTTGATCAAAGCTTTGCTTTTCTACAGCAACATGATACAATGATTTAATAGTGATTCTGAAAAGGACATAAAACGTGTGAGAAATGACTGGTGTCTTAAATAATGCACAACCATGGTGGAGTTACATGTTTCAGAATGCTGCAGAACACGATTTGCGAGCACAAATGACTGAATATGATCACTGGTTCCTGTGGGTATGGCAGCAGGTGCAGTCGTAATTCAAAGCCAAGAGCTCAGAGAGGTACAACGCTGGGATATAACCTGCAAAGTGAGATGTGCTAGAAGTGTTCAGTTCGAACCATGAAGCTGTATGAGTCACCACTGAAGCAATCATGTGCCTTTTTGCAGATCAGTGAAAAACAAAACCCTCATTGTGAGCCAAAATAATCCTTGGAACCAAATGTAAGTATCTAAATAATGAAATTCATGGACAATTTGATTCCAAGTACCTGCTGATCCATTGCAAAAAGTGATTTTCATGGATGAACAATACAACAACTGCCTGAGATAATCCCTTCCCAAAGTGATCCCTCTATCTGCACTGTGAGCTCTGCAAATCCTGGTAAACGGGACCCAGATCGAGAGATGAGCCCAAAGATAAAACAGCAGATTTATTGAACCCCAGATGTGCCTGATTTACGACCATTGTTTAATCTCCAGATTCCAACCACATGAAGGTCTTATATTTGGAGCCTTAATTTATAGAGCTCAGAGAATGC
Source organism: Acanthurus nigricauda (assembly GCA_029814725.1). Classification (NCBI taxonomy): domain Eukaryota; kingdom Metazoa; phylum Chordata; class Actinopteri; order Acanthuriformes; family Acanthuridae; genus Acanthurus; species Acanthurus nigricauda. Next base: position 10,572,002 of record JAPZDW010000021.1, read on the forward strand.
AGGCTTAATGTTTTCTGTCGCTGGTGAAGATGAGCCATCACTATGACTCAGGCTGATAAACAGATGCTTGGATTAACATTGATCTTATAAACAGATGTGGAAAAAAGGTTACCTCTTAAAGATTCTACATTAGTTTTAGTCAGATATAGAAACCTAAGATCAGAACTCTCCTAAAGCCAATATGGATCCTAATATGATTTTACCTGTTTGTTGTTGCATAATATAAAAACAAAATGAAGCTGCTGTACAAACTGTACACACAGACTTAGTTGCTTCATCTTCAGAAATCCTCTTCTCGCTTAAAAACCCTTGTTGAGTTTTCAGGTTAAATTCTATTTTGAGAAGAAATGAAGGAATCCAAAGGGAGCCCACTCCAGAGCTTGATTTTAGAGCTGGAAGACGACAGAACTGTCGCACGACTAATTATACATCATAATATGTCTCATATTTTCTTATTCCCACCCCTCTGGCGTCATAGGCAAGTCCTCATTACCAGATCGGCTGAGCCGAGAGCCCGGGGCGACTGGTTTTTCCCAGCGAGCCGGGGTTCCTGTGTTGTGGTGGGAGGGTCGGCAGATTTGACGCGAGCAAATGTTGCTGTTTATTTCCATTCTGTCATGTGTGTGAATGTGATTACAGGTAGCTAAGTCAATATTTAGCTTCTGCGGATGGCATCCTCATCGGCCAGTTTATTATTTCTGGGCCCCGCCACATCTGCTGCCAATGTCATGCGCGGTAGCCGACGTGTGCAGCTACCAGGACGGAAAGCAAACAATGAGTCTGCAGTCCTGGTCGAGTGAGTCAGGCGAAAGAGTGGTGAGCATGAAAACCATGATTTGCAGCTAGAAGTCAGAGTGGTTCCAGTATAGTGGTGTTTAGTGCAGTTTGCGGGATGCCTTAATGGATCTGATGAGGGGTCACGCAAGTTCATGGTAAAACGCTAATTTCTCACATCACCCTCGTTCATATTTGAAAGAAAAACAAACCACACGTAGCTTAAAGTAAAAACATGCATACAGAAGTGAACATGTAATGTTCAAACTTCCAGTCCTGTTTTTAGCCAGAGTAAAAAAAAAAACATCTCATCAGTATGCTTTGCTTTAAGATCTTTCCTACACTCACATATAGACTCTGGAGAGACCAAAAAGACTTAATTGCATTTCATGCATTTTTTCGTTAGATTCCCTGTGTGTGAGAATCTTGCATGGGGGCTGCCACATTATTACGAGCCTGGAGGAAACGCTCGGTTGAGGCTTTTCATCTGGCCCTCAGGCAGGGAGGATTTGATATTTATTAAAAATAGAGAGCAGTATATTTCTTCCAGTCGTGACTTCATTACCTCTGGTTATTCCAGTGAGGCGGACCACACACAGTCACTAGATCTGAGACACCTCCTCTGCTTGTTTGCATGACCTGCTATTTAAATTTGAGGCTTCACAGAATTGTGGACTCTCTGTGCCAAAGATGTGCAAGTCAGGGCTTCAGAACAACTGGAAGAGTTTCTGTGCTGGCTGTTACTTGAACAGTGTTGGCAGTTGTATAGTATGCGTGGATTTGCTCTTGGTTACAACTGTTTCATCTGTATCAGTTGTATATTCTGCTTGTGCATTTATTGCAAATATAAATTATTTAGCTGGCTTTACAGCTGAGTTGTGAGTTTTACTACTTGTTTAGGACACTAAGGACATAATGTCTGAGCATAACCTTGGAGTCCTGCCATGTGGAGCCTGTACTGTTTATAGAAAGGCAACATACATACATTATGCACTGTTCAAAAAAAAAAACACCACCCCCCCTCTTTGTCAGCGCCCCTCCACCCCTTAAAATTCACTTTCGTCTGCAAAACATCTGGAATTCATTGAGAGGAGGAGGTTTAGGGGAAATGAACTCCGACAAGAGTCTGTAGATTTGGGTACAGCCCCCTGCTTTAGGTTCCCTCAGATGGTTTAGATAGGCCTGCAGACAAAAACCTACTGGTTTGTCTCACACAGACTTGTACCTGTCCCACCCTGAAAACAAAATAATACTCTGCTGGGATAAGAGTGTAACCAATTTTAGCATAAAAGTGCTTTTATTGCATTGAAAAATCAACAAAATGCAGTAACTAAAGACATTTGGACAAAGGCCTTCTGTTAAAACATTAAAAACAACGCTTCCAAATATGTAAAGTTAACACAAGTGTGATCCATAATGTTGCTGTTTCCCAAATAAAATCATCTCTTTGCCTGTAATGAGCCTGTAGATGAAGGCTGGTACTGCAGGACTTTCTTACTGACTTTACAACAGTTTTTCCATCAAAAGAAAAAAAAGAAAAAAAAAGGTTTGTAAACCTCAACAGAGCTGTTACGTTTCCCTATTAAAAAAGTGAATCATCATGTTAGTCAGAGTGACCAAAAGCAGAAAGCTGGAAAGCTGGCTCGCACCCCAGCAGATGTTGATGGTCACATTCGTGTCAAGGGAATGCAGAGCTTGATGTAGCAGCCCAATGTTTCACAAATAGATGGAAGTAAAATCTGATCTGACCAAATGAACTAATTACATGAGGGGAAATGTGTTCCTAAGAGATATTTTTGTGCTCATTGTCATAACAAGTCATTTTAAAAGAGTAATGTGCTGGGAAATGTGGCATTTTTAATGTGTCTGGTGCCTTTGGCGAATATTTTTATTACTACTTTACTTTTTAATACCTTCATAGAGCTTCACATAGTGCTTTGTTTTGTTTTTTCTTTCACATTCAAAGAAATGCTCTGGCTTCAAAGCTTGCAATAAGACGTTGTGAATCACGTCTTTCCTTAAGGTGAAGGTCCAACTTTCCCTTCATATATGTCATGTCCCGACTTTTGTAAATGTCACCTTTCTTCATGGCTCATCTGGTGTTCTCCTCTTTGTGTTTCACTACTTAAATATGAGAAACTCCTGCGTTCAGAAATCCTTGTTAAAAGAAAATAAGCATGTAGCAGTGCCTGGAGCAAATACTTTCACAGTAATTCATTGGTAGAGGTTGCATGTTGGCCTCTTTATGAACAGAATTACATCTGTTTTTTGTTGGTCTGAGACAATAATTATATCCCTCTGGAGTTGTCTACACAGTGTGTTGATGTAATTGATAGTAAGACAAAACAATACATACATGACTCACTTTTTCTTTTATATTCTCTCTTTCCTCTTGAAGATTTATGCAGCATATCTCTTCTTATGTCATGTTTAATGAAAATGTTGAAATCAAACATGAACAAGCTTTCACTGGCTATCAGCACACTTCTTCAGTGCTGTTCTCTTAAAGAAGGACTGTTATTTTTCCTAAGCTAGCCAATTTAGCTGTAACTTTAGGTTCAGGCATGTTGGCGCATTGATGTCTCTCCAGAAACAAGCTGTGATCACACCGTCAGCATTATTTTTACTGCTTAAGTTGATATGAGGGCTGTTAATTAAAAGGTGCTTATATACTCATCCAAGAAAATACCAACAGTAGCTTTCAATTTTAGACAAATTTGTGTGTGTCTGATAAATAATCTCTCCTTTTAGCTCTAATTGTTGTCTCCACCAACTTCTAAGAGATAAACTTGGCTCCTAAAATGCTAAATTTTTCATAGGATCACCAATTGCATCATTACCCAATAGTGAAATTCTCATAGCTTTTATCTCTGAGCTTTGAAAAGAGCTGCCTTCTGTGGCCAAAAACAAATTTAATAGACATAAATGCAAACAATAAAGTTTTGGGCTGGAAAATGAAAACAATAAGCTGCAAGATGCTAAAACCTTGATTGTTGTGAAGAGAACTGCAGAGTTAAATAGAATCTGAGGGTTTGTCACTAAGAGCATCTCCTTTCACATAATCACGTGATCCATTTTTATTGTAAAAAACTGGCAAGACCTGTTTTAGTTCATCACTTAGGTTCGGCAGCCTAACCGAGAATGCAACATGAAAAAAAAACAGGAAACAAACATGTCTTCTCAGAAGGTAGCCTTTGTTGTGTAATGTCAGTAACACACAAACATTAGCTAGCATTAGCCGCCATTAACAACTGGATATACCAGACAAGGGGAGGTTTTAGCAGCGAAACCTGGTTCTGTATTGCTTGCAAGTTTGTGTTTTATTGCTAATAATTATTATTATTTTTCACTTATTGCATTAAACTACAATAGCTACATAGTCTCTGTAAGTTATAACAAGTCTAAACAAAGCGAACTAGCTTCAAAACCAGGATGAATGTTAAAGCTAAATGTAATTCTGGCTTGCCAGGATAGTCTGATTTTCTCAGAGGTCTTTATTGTCATGACAGTACACTTTATTTCATATTTTCTACCATTCATGCTCCAACTGTCTTACTTTAATTTTCAAGGAACTTCATAAAAATAACTTTTCTTTGGCAGCCAAAACATTAAATGAACTGAGTGAAACAACTGCTCACATTATATAAGAGGAAAAAAAGCTGATATAATAGCAATAGAAGTGAAAAGACCTTTGCTTTGCTTTTGGAAAAACTTCATATGCTAGCTTTGATTTTAAGTGTTCCCAGCTGGTCTTTTCTTTTTACTTTAGGCCTCTCTCAGCGGGTCTGCTGCAGTTACAAGAGTGCCGCGCTGTCCCGGGGTCCTAAAACTTTATCATACACAGAACAGAGGATCAGCGTGCCAGCAAAGGCCACTAAGCCCCTCCTTTAATAACCTCAAATATGCAGCAATTCATATGGATGTGGTTCACTCTATCTCTGATGGAAAACTACACCCTGACGCAGGAACCAAAACACTGATCCCATCAACGCAGGGCAGGGCGAGCTGCCAAAAACACTGCACTGATTTGAGGCTTGTTCCTGGTCGCCAGTGAGCCACTCAGGTCCTGCTGCCGCCCTCTGAATGGGCTTTTATGGGAGGATTTGAGAAGTCGTTTTCATGTTGAGTCAAAGTGTGCAATGCTGTCGCTCTGAGTTAATTTATTGCCCAGGAAAGCTGAAGGTTATGTGAGTGGAAGGAATGCTTCGTCAGCAGAGTTTAAGAGAGTTTGGGGAGCACAGGTGAGACCCTCCAGGCCAAAATCCACTCCGACTATCATCTGCAGTGCTAAAACATAAGTGCCTTGCAAAATATTCCTTCTTGTCTGATCATCTGCTCTCCTGTCTTCTTCATTAGATTGCAAGTAGAATCTAGAGAGAAAAAATTAGAGGACCAAGCTTCATCTTGAGCAGCTCAGGAGGTACAGTTGGTCATCCAGTTTATCAGAGGAGCAGTGGTTTGCTACTCGAATTTGCATGCTGAAGTCTCCTTAGGAAAGATATGAATGTTTACTTGAGTTGTAAAGTACCTCAGTAGGAAAAATGACAAGAAAAGAGCTGTATGAATTAAGTCTTTTTACCATTTGTTCTACTTTAAAACTTCCAAAATGACAGTTAAACCTTTGCAGGCTAAAGAAACATCTTCAGCCTCTTGTATTTTAATTGCTTTTTGGTTTTTATCCAACCAGGTTGTAACATTTTAAACACTTTTCTGTGTTTGCTTCCGTGTTCAAAAGCAGCTGTTGCGAGTAGTTGTGAAGCGTTCGAGCACTCGTCAGTGTTCAGTAGCTCAAAGGGCGGAACTCTTTGGATTATCATCTAAGCCCTCAAACAAAGCCGATAGCTGTGTAAACAAACTTGCCTTTTTTCACACTTGTTCTGTCTATTTGTTCTACTCTCTGGCCATGATACTAAAAACAAACAGCCCGGCGACTGCAGTTGCTCTGCGAAGGATTTGTCATTTATCCGTCCATAAACTTCTGGCCCTACTCAAAAATAGTAAACAAGGAGCAATTTTAGCCTGGTTGTCAGCCAAGGCAAATGGTTATATTATGATAACAGGCCTATTTCCTGTAGTTAAGATTTTTGTTTAACATTAGGCCCTATTCTCAGCCTGCAACTGGCAAGAAGCAGTGGCCCAGTTTCGACACTCTTAACCTCTGCCTCAGCCATCCGACCAGATGTGGGTTCCCTTAAGCAAATTATGAGCGGTTCCTAGCACACACAGGTTCCCTACTAAGTGTTTCCAGCTCAGATTTGGCAGGACATCGAGGAGACATTCCAGTGGAGCAACATCATATTTTCCCTTCAGCAAAGCCATAGCAACTAATTATTTATTGTGAAAAAAATCCCATCTAAACCCAGTGAATGTGTTATGGTCACTCATTATTTTCTGGACTGGAATAAAGCAATTTTTTTTTTTTCTCACATTGAAACAGTTTTAGAAGATTGATTTGCCTTCAAAGTCTTCAAATGTGTGGAGAAACGAAAGTAGAAAAGTGAAACTGTCTCGAGATTAGTCATGCTTGTGTTTGCTTTT
>JAPZDW010000021.1:10967102-10978067 GCA_029814725.1 Acanthurus nigricauda
CATGTGTCTGAACGTGTGTATGAAAGCTAAATGAACTTTACAAATTGGATGCTTTCTCTTCATATTTCTTTTTATGTTTAAAGATTTTACGCCGGGTGCTTATTTTTGAATTGTATTGTTGTCACTGGTTGTGAACATTTAGTTCCCGTCCTATACAACCTTGTTTTTCGAGGAGTAGAAAAGTTTAACACCCCCACGTTTTCAGCATGCATTAAATTCTACCTCTGTGACACAATCTAATAGAAAGTGTAAATAGGGATTGAAATCATACTTGGTGAGAGGATTACTTAAGAATCCAAGCTCAGCATTTTTTTAAGATGCTGACATGCTTTCACTTGCTTGTTCTCCAGCTCGAGGTGATGCATGATGGAAAGTCTGAATAAAAACACAACTGTAAGGCATTATTTTAGAAAAGTTAGTGTACAGATTACTGGTTTTTTAAAATGTAAAATACTGAAGGAAGGATCTGAAGGAAGCTTCAATGCCTTTAAAACTGCAAGTTAAAACTTTTGAAAAACTAAACGGATGGCTGGAATTTAAACCTTTTCTTTCCCCCCATGTTTTCAGTTTCTTTCTACTGTTGAGAATAAAACTAATGTAAAATGCCCTTTCACACTTGTAGCACACAACCACAGGTCGCCCATGTCACATGTGTTTTCACATACTAGAATTAATCTGTTGGCTTTGGGTGAGAGGTGGCGCCAGGGTAGAGCATACAGGAGACATGATGTGTTTTGTTTACACAACATAAATGATGGTGAATGAGGTTACCAATAAAACCTAATAATAAAGAAGTGGAAAACAACATGTAAAAAAGAATACACAACATGTACACTCTGTTCACTAAAATCCCAACAGAGAAAGAGAGCTTGTGCAATTTGGGTTTGTGTCCAGCAGCAGTGTGAGAACATCAACATGCCCTTTTACCCACTGTGACTTCCCTGAACAGTAACCTGCTCAGCTGCACAATATACAAGGGACTAGAGACTAGAGACCTAGAGACCCAACAGGTTTAGGTCTGGTCCAAATGAGTCTAGTGGTTGGGTTCACACATGCAGATCAGCTGCATATATAAATGCAGTTTCCTTTTACAGTCGCAGTTCTTTCTGATAGAGCATCTTGATTGAAATCTTCAGTGATTAATGAAAACTTTCAGTAGAATTTTCTTGGGCTGTAATACAGTGACGATTATAAACCAAAGTTGTAAATTGGTTAAATATTTAGTTTGCATGAAGCTGCTACTGAGTTGTTCAACCTTTTATGTCTATCTGAAGTTCTATACTGCTTATTTTGACAGGTCAAACATTTCTTTTTACTTCATCTTTAAGCAAAATCCATGCAACGCCTTCCTAAATCCTCTCCCTTCTTCCTACACCCTTATAAGGGCAGTTAATCCGTCTGCCAACAGTGCACAATGCCAAAAGTCTCGCCCCTAATTACCTTTTCCCTCGCCCTCCCTGTTTTTTTCCCTCTTTGAACTTTTCCGCCTGACGTACATCAGCATTTATTGTTTTATTAAATAGGTGTGGAGCCATTGGAGCCTTTATTTATCCGTAACATCCTGACAAAAGCTTTAAGCATCGAATATCCTTCAGGGAAAGCCAAGATGGTGAAACATCATGTGCCTACAAACAACAGCACCTAAAAACTATTTACATGTGTGACTCACCTGCATGGACACAGATAAACACACACAGACACACGCACACACAATCTTACCCCCGGGGCGCTCGTGGTTGCGATCAGTGTGCAGCAACATAGCGATGGGCATTCCAACATTTTTGGAGCGACCAGCAACCAGCACATTCTTTCCAACCGTCTCAATACCTGCACAAACATATTTGTCAAAAGAAAATGTTTTTGAGCAATTCAGCTTAATTGCTCTGCACAAAGGAGAACTTGGGAAGCAAAACTGTTTGATTGTTTGATAAACAACGCATAACACTGAAAACATGAATGTCACACAGAGCCTGAGGCGGTGTTTCACCTTTGACTGATCCCAGGCATGTGGGGAGAAGTTACTCTGCCAGCAGCACCACAGACTGGCACCACGATGTCATGCCAGTGACAATTACTAAATCTATTTTCAGCCAACACACAAGTTATTAAGGTGATTCATAGTCTGAGGGGAGGCATGTATATCTCAGTTTACTGATAAAGCTTGCGTTACATATAGGGATGTTGTCCAGTTATGTTGTCATTTGGCAAACAGTCCGTGAAACCTGCGATAAAGTTTGACATCTATGTGGATTTTATTCAGTTATTTATTTCTAAAACTGGTTCTTTGTATTTTGCATTGGATATTTGTTAAATGACAGTGTTACATCTCAGTTTACTCAAGATCAAATAAGTAACTCACTCAATTCAAAATGCAGGAAATTCCAAGTTACATTAGGTGCTTTTGAAAATGAAAAAAGCTGTTGTTCTCAGTAGAAAAACATTCTCCAAGCAACTTTAGGTAAAAAAAAGGTGAAAATGTATTTTTGTTTAAAGCATTGAAAAAAAAAAAACATTTATCAAGCACAGCATTGGTTAAAACTCAACATTCAACCATTAATATTTTAAATTAAACTTTAACCATTTGTCCCTGGCCTGAAGCTCATGAGACTGTTCTGTGCAGAGACTGAAAAAGAGAAAGTGATAGAGAAACCTTCCCCTTAACTTGAATCCAGACCTTCAAATCCATTGACTGCAACAAGTTCAGTTGACAGATGCTACAGATGATGGAAATGTAGTGTAACAAGACAACAGTTCTCTTGGGTATCAGGCAATCTTCACCTTGTCTTGAACAAGTTCTTAAAAGAGACAACAAAAAACACCCTGAGCCACTTCAACACTGCTTGGTATGGGAATTGCAAAACTTATCTGCTAGATAGCAGTTGATAAGTAAAAACGCCCCTACCATCAGAAAGCATTTATCAATGCTATCATAATCATCCTTCAAACTACATTCCAAAAAATCTTCCCACACTATCAGGGACACTTTCCACGCTCTCACTGACTCCTTTCTCCGTTCCTAGGAGGAGATACAAAGCCATCTAAACCTTTACTGACAGACTATGTCAAAAGTTCTCCATCCAGCAGCGCCCTAGATAGAGAACTTACAACAACTATCAGTAGTGGACTTGCAGTTTGACTGAAGATTAGGCTCTGTTGATATAGAAAGCAGTGCCCTCTATCTTGTTTAATTGGCAAAGCATTAAAGGAACTTCCATACTTTATCACAGTCATAATCTGAATCAGCAATTTCAATCAATACCTGATTTCAAGTAATTGTTACATCATATACAGTAGTAAGAATCCTGTCCAATCAAAGAATTTCAACAACATATTTTGTAACTCATTACACAGGTAAATCTAAAGGAATTTGGATAACCAGCAGCTTTGTGAAAGAAAACAAGTTTCTTCAATTTAAATTGTACACTTCTATCAATTTCGTGTTACTATAGTCTTCTTTTTAAATAGGCAAATTATTGTTTAACCCTTCCAGCACAACATTCAAACTTTTGAATTTTACTGTCTTTTTTCTAATATCTGCAATTAAATAAACTTTAAGTACTGGTCTAAATACAACTAAGTAGTTCAGTGCATTTCCAGACTTAAAAAGCGGGTGGGTAGATAGTTGTCAGACGCCATCTAGTGGGCCAGATATAAAAAGACAGCAGCTTGTGCCTTAAGAGTTGACTTGAGAAAATGTTGTAACTGAAGCTTACACATGGGCTGAGGCCGGATAAGTAGAACATGATCACAAAATCTATTACAAAGCAAAATTACCTTGACAGGGCTAAAGAAAATGCAGCTAAGCACTTATTCTAGACACCATTGATAAAAAAATAATAATATAATAATAATAACATAGGATAATAATTAAATTAACAGGTTGCACTAAAAACTGGTATTCACTTTCATCTAGTTCAGTTCAGTTTGATAAATCTTAAGCGCTCTCTGTGGTATAATTTGTATGCAGTAGAGAATAAACAAAGCAATACCAAAGCAAAAACCACATTATGAGAACAAGGGCCCCACAACAAATTTGAAATACAAAAAAGCTTCTGTGGTTTACCTGATCTTTTGATGATCTCCCACACTGCTGCAGGTGTGGCAGGCACCATGGATCTCTGGTCCAGACACAGTTTGCCGATATTTACAATATGGAAGCCATCCACATCCTTTTCTGGTGCAATGGCATTACATACTGCTCGCTCATTGATGTGCTCTGTGGAGTAAGTGGAGTACGTAAATAAAATGAAAAATAACATGGTACATAATAAATATGTAACCTATAATGGCTAATTGTTGACTACTACACCATACAGTTGGACTACATGCTGTAATAAATAAAAAAAGTGTGATAAATCAAACTTTTATAAAATATGGAAAGTTACTTATTATCAAAAAGCCACATTATTCCCACGTTAATAGTTTTCAATACTTTTCACGTTTGGAAAACATTATGTAAACGTGATTACTGTCAGCTGAACTGTAGAGACCAGCTCATTAGTTTAACTTTGATGTAAGTGGGGAAAACTTGTGCAGCTGCGTCGCCTTTGTTTACCAGGAAGTGGCAGCTGCACCAACAGGCCGCTGACCCTCCAGTCACGGTTCATCTTATCAATCAGCTCCAGCAGCTCCTCCTGGGAGACAGAGCTGGGCCGCACCACTGTATCACTGGAAATACCTGGAGAGTACATACATATCACACACACAATCCATGTTCAAAATATTACCACTTGCATACTAGTTACCATATTTAACATTTGTTATTTTGCTTTTGAAAATGTGTTTATCCATGTGTATCTACATGAACATGCCTGCCTAAATGTGTGAAATGCATTAGGTGGATCTAAGTTATGTTCACTGATCTGCATGATACACATTATGCATACAGTGTTCAGTAACGCATGCAAAGCTCATATCTGACCTAAGATGCTGGCTGCCCTAGTTTTGTTCTTGACATAGGTTCGACTGGCTGGGTCATCCCCGACTAAGACGACTCCAAGGTGGGGTCTCATGTTGCCCTGAGCGACTAGCTCTTCCACATCTCGCTGGATTTCTCTGTGGAGCTGGCGAGCCAACTCTGTCCCCGAAATCACCACAGCAGCGTGCCTGGAGGGGTAATTTGCAAACACGTGAATGAATGCATATAAACAGCACAAACCACAGCACAGATTAGATATCCCACAGATGTCTGCAACCTCCTAACAATTTATCTAGAGCCACCGCGATGTTATCATTTTTAGCTTATATTATCAAGTACTGGATGGCTTCACATTACTGTCTCTAGCTGAACTTTTATCATTTTGGTGATCCCTACACATTTCACCTGGTGTCACCCTAAAGCAGCCTATGAAATTCTAGTCGTCTACTACAAGATAAAATGAACAAGTGAAAAACTACATTCCCAGCATTCTTAAGTTTGTTCTGCAGCTTGTGTACATTAAAGATTTATTTGCAGTTTTTAAGCAAGCTAGTTTGACAACAGGGATTGTGGCTCTGAAAGAAGCACAATTACCCTTTTTTGATGACATTGTTGGAGGTGTTCATTCAAAAAAGTGAGAAACAACAAAGTCTGAAGTCACCTCAACTGTGGGATCATAAAGGGATTTGTTTATTAATAATATTTGCTACACAGCAGCCATTTCTGCTAATTTAAGTTTTCTTGGTTGGCTCTGGAACAACTATTCATTAATGGGAAAAGTTTTAAAGATTTTAGTTACTTCAGTCCTAATAATTTTTTCTTCCTCTCTCTCTGAATGATGTGCCCTCCGAAGTTCATAACAGGCTTAAAAAATTGAATAAAATTACAGATTTATCAAGTTTGAACAATGCTGGAAACATTTAGGATTATCTAAGTAAACATCCCAACAAAGTACATGAATGTTTGATATTGATTTAAACAAAAAATAAAACTAACTGTGTAAAATATTCCAATCAATGCACCTTGGTGACCCCCTCATTGCACATGGTCCAGTCCATTTCTGCGAAAAGAACCGCACTGATGGCTCTGAACCTGTTTTCTGTTAACCGTTACATTTAGTTAACGTTACCTACCAGAGTAACGGTTCGGCTAACGTTACTCTTCCCTAGTCTTCCACGAGGAACATTTATTAATGAATATGTTTTGAGTTGAAGCAGTTATTTAGGGGTCAAAATCAAGCTTGAATCAAAATTGTTTTAACGTTAAGGTCGACGCTGTTGGCATTGATTCACGTTAACGGCTGAACTGTCCTCTAGCAGCGGCAGCTCACTCTATACAAAAGCGGTGCGTTCCTAACGTTAAGCTACAACCGGCGAAACTGCGGCGACTTATGTAACATTAGTAGTAACACGTTTGTTGATAGTATAACCGGACCTGCCGCTGACCTCCCAGCTAAAGGGATGTCCATTTAACCGTCCCTCTCTACAGTGAACGGTGATGCCTGCTGTCAATCACCATCCTCTGACACGTGACGGTACACACGCCTTCACCGGTGCTGAAGCGTTGCTTATTCCGCCGCAAAAAACACCGTACAATAAAAAGAAAATTCGGCGGTGTTTTAAACGTGGGGCCCGTTTACCTCGTCGCCGACTGGTGTAGGTGTCTCCTTTTACTCTCGCATTTTCTGTGCATCCGTAGTTTGGCCCGGCAGCAGTGATGGTGTAACGTTAACGGGCTACAAATCCTGAAGGAGGAGCGTAGCGGTGAAACAGAGGCCGCCATGTTTGGGCGCGTGTGTGTATGTTATGGAGCGTGTGTGCGTCGTGCATGTGTGCGTGCACGTGAGGGGATAAAGGAGGCAGAGCAGCATGTTTACAGTGTAGCTAATGAATGATAGGCTGTAGTGTACAGGGCTGCACATACTGAACCTACGTTATCTTATAAGGAAAAAGGAAACATGCTGGCAGCTGATTATTGTTTTTTGTGTAACTGGAATGATATATACTTCATTTAATAAAAGAGATCTGCAATAAGTATACAGCTGTTGCAGAAAAAACATTAAATACATCAAACATTAAAGTGGTTAAGAGCACATTTTCACAAGGACGTTTATACACAGTTTATACGACAAAGTTAAGTCATTGACGTGGAAAGGATCACTTGAACTGCATGGTTAACCTTAGTGAGCTCATCTGGTAGGATAATGTGGCTTTTTGAAACTGCATGAATATTGTGTGGGAAAGAAAGGAAAATTATACACTGGAGCAGGTGTTGAACATTCCCATGTGGAGTGGTACAAATGAGAGGACACCGCTTAGGGTTTGTCAGAGTGTTGGTGTACAGAAAAACTGTGAAAGGTAAAGAAAATGTTGAATATTTTTTTAGGAAAATATGTATGTGCTTTTGTGCTGAGTTCAATTAGGAGATCCATAACACCATACCATACATAACCATATACCATATAGAAAACTGCATACACAAATGTGGCTATATATATAGTACAATGGATAAAGTGATGACTAAAAATGAAAAGCAGTGTGACAGGCAGCTGTATCGTGTTTGACCACAAGAGGGCAGCAAATATTTAATTCTTTAAGACAATTGTTGGTTCTTGGAACATAAAAATAGAAAAGTGAATTATTTTTTCAGTGTTATATATGATACATATGAGCACATTCTTATCATCTCGCCAATAATGTCACTTGTGTGGAATACTCTGGGCAAAAGACAAGGTTGTAAAGGGCATTTACCAAAAATTTCACAGACAACTTTTCGAAATTAAGTCATCAGCAGAAATATGTGGTTCTTGGACATTTTATGTGCAAATTAACACTGTATACATCACATTTACAATTTCTCTAAATGTACTTCATTTGTGTAAAGGTGTTATTGATGCTTGGGAGAGAATATTAGACATTTATCAGGTGTCCAGAAACATGACCTCAGAGAATGATAATGTTGCACCGTGCATGTATAATGTCATTTTCTATATCATGTCAGTGTTGTGTCTACATTTTGTTTTCAATTAGTTCTTACAACTTGTGAATTAGCAAACTAACATGAGAAAGTTATTTTTACAGTCACTGTTGTAAACAACATATATACAGAAACTGACACTATGGTAACTGTACAAGGACTTACTGATCTTGCTCACAGTATAGTGTGGGTTATGTAAATGGGTTCCAGCATATGGGTGCTTAAAAAACTCAAGTGAAAATTCCTCAGAAAGAGAATAAATAAAGAAGAAGAGAAAACTAAACTGCATCTGAAACATCTGACAAAATAAAAAGTACAGTGTTGATGTAAGAAGCTTGGATCATTAAAGCACTTGTAAAATCATATCATATCTATCATATAACTCTGAACCAAAATTATAGTTTATGACACATTTAGAGTAAAGGTTTGTTTGAGTGGTAGGAGTGCATCCAGAGGAATGTGGTAGACACCACTCCCAACTAGGCTCTCCTGGACGCAAAATTAATGAGGAATATAAAAGTTATTCTTTGAGACAAAAGCTTGGCTGCAGTCTAACTAATTGAAGGGTCTTATTTACATGGACTGTTTGCCAATCCATAGGTAAATTGCAAAACTCAAGAAATGTTATGTTTTGAGAAGAAAACACAACATACTGTTCATAATGATGCATTCCAGTAACATGACAAATACTCACCGCGTAAATTTTACTGTAACTAAGAACAATAAACTGCATATGAGCTGCTGCAAAACATCATTTAAAATTTGTATGATTCAATGGTCATTTATTATAACAACACAGACTACAGTAAATAGTACAGTTGCCAACCGCAACTCAACATGGTATGAAATGATTCCAGGAAGGCAAAGAAAAAAAAAAAAAACCCAAAGAGAATCAATTTCCTGTAAGTGTGATGAGGCTGTGATATTTGTTGTGTGAATGCTAGAGCAGTCAGTACATCTGAGGCACAAGATGTTGACCCCTCAGTGTTTGATTGAGAAGTCCTGCTGTGAAAAGGCTGCTGAGCAGAACTGCTTCACTTGAGCGCAGAACATTAAACTCTTGCTCATTTATTAAGTGTCCTTGTCTTTTTGAAGTGGGAGAACAACTTTGATCACAGATGAGATTATGGGAAACATCCACTGAGATGATACAGCCTCCACATATGTCAGAGTTGAACCCAACGGCATCTTTCTAGGTATCGAGATGCCGTCTTCATCCATAATGCGATCCAACCTCTCATCAGTGTGACCAAGCTGCTGCAGTCTTAAATAAATAATTCTGGTTTTGACCAAGTTTAAAGCCAATCTGTGATAACATATCTAAAACATTCTGTATGGTATGAGTGTCTTATAGCGCTGTGCTGCACAGCTCTGCACGTTGTTCAATCAGAATATTACCGTTTTACCAACTTGTAACCGTCTCTTCTAATATTTTGTCAAGCTTGACTGTAAATACTTAATAAATACTTATCTCTGCACTGCACGTCTGCCTATAATCAGTATTTCTTGGCTGTACATGGCTGCATGTATAGAACAGTGAAGACTGTTGTTGTGTTATTTATTAATGATCTCCTGTTGCTCTGCAGGGTACGCATACTGTTAATACATATTTTGTTTCTATTGCTTTCCTAATGGCATCTTGGTGTCTTCTGTGAGTAAATTTTAATGATCAGACTATTGGTTCTAAAAGCATCTTGACTTCCATTTAAGAAATAGCCAGAAGGCTAATGTCCTTGATTAATGAGTTTTGTTCCTATAAATGAATAAATCATCTGATGCATCTTGGACAGCGGAACCATATTGGGCAGTTTTTTTGGTGAGGCGTGTTGTGATTTGAATCTTTCTTGAGGACAGGCTGATGCTGTCTGGTTGTTATATTAGCAAGACATCACATCCTGTACAACTGGAAACCTAACCCTTCTCCTAAACACAGCCACTGGTTAGATAAGGTGATGGTTCCTCTGAAGGTGTATAAGCTTTAATACACTAGTTAGAGCTTAATTAATAAATTCCATAAAGTTCATTCCTGAACTACAATGATGGTGCCTAACAAAAAGAGGTCTAGCCTCTGACTAATAACCTCAAGTTTATGCATTTATTGTAGAGTCTCCTTTTTATGTCAAGGTTATAAAAACTTTCCTAATGATGTGGGTGTTGGCCAGTCTTTCAGGGGATGAATTGTACTTTGACATTATATGTACACGTTATGTACCCAATTATGCACCAAATAATAACATCTGAATCAATAAGTTGCTGGAACCCCTTTGTATTTGTTGTGAGTGTATGACAGGGAAGTTGCCCAACAGTCTAAGTTTGGTGTTGCCTAGTAATATGTGGCCTTTTGATGGCTGGAAACATTTATATGGCTCTGGAATAATAAGGGAGGCCCAGCTAAGGCGTGGGTGAAACTCTGAGAACCAGTGAGAGTCAGTCGTTCCACCCCACCACTGACTGAAAGGAGTCATGTCTTAACAAGACACAACATTTATACAATTCAAAAGGGAAATTATTTCTCAGATCACACAAAACGGTGCCCCTATATTCTCATTAAATTTTACATCAGACGTATTTAAACTGCGGGAGCTTTTTTCTATTAAACCTTTAAGTCACACGAGGGAGATTTTTAGGTAAAAATAAAATAGAAACGTTTGAGGTTAATTTGGGTTTCCATCATTTTAATTATTCTATATATTTTAATAAAAATGAATAAAAGAAGAAAATTGCCTTTACTCGCTGTTGTATATACTGTAAATGCATAGGGCTGGTTTAATTACCCTCTGAAGGACCCCTCCTTTCCCTCTCCCACCCACTGTTGTTGACTGGCTGCGCCGGTTACGTAACACATTTATGTCTTGCGCACGTGGCCACAGCCATAATAGACGGGCAACATTTTGACAGATTAAACATTACAATCGACCCAATGATCATAACGTTCACACGCAAGCCACGTTTCACCCGTGAGGCTAGAATAATGGCGAGGTCATGGTAACTCTTGTTAAAATAACCCATTATTTTTCCACCAAAATGACAGAGTCGCCAGGAGGAATCCTGTGCTCGGCACGGGTCCTTTT
>JAPZDW010000021.1:12536351-12546545 GCA_029814725.1 Acanthurus nigricauda
GAAACAAACCCAAGCAACTGGAGTTTGTCATATGTTTGTGTTTGTGAGGTCACCACTGTCCCACTATTTGACCAGCCTGTTTCAAAAAAACAAAAGTCCCTCCAGATGGCCGGTGCTGCTCTGGTTCTGTGTTTGGCCTCCCTTCCTGCAGAGGGCTGTGATGGCTCTGACAGAGGCATCATCAATTAGCCAACCTCTCTACAAAGCCTCAGCTGGAAAAGGTAAATTAACTGGACGGACATTATCACAAGGAATCAATTTGTTCAGACTGGGGGCATCTTCAAACTGGGCTCACACGGTGGGAATGGGTCGACTGACGGATGGAAAACTGGCCAATTTCTCTTTACAATGATTTTGATCTTTAGTGGCTGCTTCACAGTTCAGAACAACTCCAGAAAAAACAGGGACTGCAGAGTGGTTGTACTCTCAGTTGAAATAAAAGTCAGTAGCTGTTTGCTATGAAGAAATACACATTCATCACACATGGAAAAAAAAGGAAAAGACATTACACAGCAGCCTTTTAACCCATGACCTTGAATGTTACTGGCGCGTACATCAACTTGCTGACATGACAGCCCACTGGTGTTTTCCTTCAACTCAAATTTTGCATAATTTGGTTCGTCTGTAACTCCATAAGGGAATTACCCATGAACCATGGGTTTGTTTTGCCATGTCAGGATCCAGTGATGTGCAGTTATAACACAGACTTGCTGTATGTCATGAAGATGTGTGTGTGTGTTTGTGTGTGGCTGTGTGTGTGTGTATCTGTGTATCTTTGGCGACCTTGACCAACCACCAGGCTGTCAGTCACAGCTGTGAGCTGATGGATTGTACACAGCTCTTCATCCCAGCTGATATGATAGCAGAGAACACTAAGCCAGCTCCAACACACTGACAGACACACCAAACACACAAACACACACACACAAATACACACACAGACACAAACAATCAGCTTCAAAAGTAAGATGCCAAAATTACATGATAGTAAAAATAGACTGGCCATCAGTTAAAAGGATGCTAAGCCACTTTTATGCGTCTGTGGCTGTAGTCAGTACAGAACTTTGCCTACGACACATTAAGCATGGTTAGACCTGTGACATCACTGGCCTATTTATTCATATTTTTATGTATTTCAAGTTTTTTTGCATAGGGATCAGTGAACAGAATGAACCAAAGCCTCATACCCAGCATTTACAGCCTAAATTGGTTTGCCAGACAAGTTGTTAGATTTTCCATAAAAATACTCAAAATTAAGAAGAGCCCAAGACACAAAAATAATCTAGTAAAATGACCATTAAACCTGCTGCAAATTTAAATTAATGCACCTGAGCAATCTGCTGGAACCTGAACTGTTACATTTTTACCTGCTGATGGTTTTAAAGTAAAACCGGGTGCTTCAAAGCAGCCATACTTTTGTCTTTATGTAGATTAACTTTACGCTTACATGACTATGAGGATCATTCTTTAGCCCCGCAAAAGGCTCAATAATTGTAATTCTGTTTTTCCTTTTAGTCACCATTAAATCCTTTTTATCTGAAAAACCTTTTTTGAGAAAGGTGAGGGAAAAAAAATTCAAGTTACTATTTTGGTTTATCATAATGAGAATCTCAGTAATTTATGGTAAAATGGGTCTTTCTATCTATACCTGCCATCAACTGCTTAGCCAGCCTCTTTTCACATTTCTTAGTGCTGCAGTACTTCTGCAGGATTTTCTAAAAACTAATTCTCTGGGGAGTGGAGAGACTGCTTTCACCGGCCACATCTGTGGCTCAGTCAGATATCCTTTTTTTTTTCATATCAGAACTGCAGTTTAGGACGACAGCCACCACTACACACAGCTACGTCTGCATGAACACAGAATACCGGGCTGATACCACAGAGGTTGTAATGTGTGAAGATATGGGAGGTGGCTCATCTGGCAGAGGGGAAGTGCTTACACAGGCCTGTGGTTCAGAAAACTGTTTATATATTATATTATTATATATATGTCTGGGGCAAAAAACATGTGCTGCAAAAGAGCCTGAAAATTGATAGTTACTTTGAGTTATGTGACACAAACTAAAACTGGCACATATGCATATGCACTTAGTACTTAACAGGATGTAAATTTTTAAAATTACGAGTGTGTCATCTTAAAGACAGCCATAAAGACAGTCATCATGAATTCTTACACATTATCATTTATAGATAGACAATAAATCTTAGCTGAGGATTACGTCCCAGTTTTTCTGTCTTCTGCGCCTTACTCGCTGAAAACTGTTGCTCTTTCCCATGGTGTGCCTCAAGGGTCCGATTTAGGTCCCATCCTAGTTGCTTTAAATACGGTTCCTTTGGGGCAGATCAAAACAAATTTAAATATGGTTCCTTTCACAGTTATGCTGACGATATTCAGCTCCATGTCTCTTGTAACCCAGAAAAATGTTCTGCATTGCACAACTGTCTGAGTGCTGTTGAAGACAACTTCTTACAGCTTAATACAGATAAAGACAGAGGTTCTTATAATCGCTGCTGTCAGTGTTACTCCCAGTGTTGCTAGGGTATTGGGCTGCCTTTCCTCACATGTTCGAACTGAGGAAATCTTCGTGTTATATTTGACCAGGATTTATGTTCTAATAAGATTAATAATTATCTGACCTGTAAATGTTTTTTCTATCTATGTAAAATGGAAAACTTAGGTCTGCTATATCACATCCAGAGCTGGAAAATATTATTCACACTTTCATATCAGCCTGAATGGACTACTGTAAGTCCATTTTTACTTGTCTCAGCAAGTTATTTCTGAACCAGCTACAAACGGCCCCAAATGCTGCTGCAAAGCTGTTAACCAGGTCCAGTGGATTGTTTTACATTACATCCATTTTAAGTTCTTTACACTGGCTTCCCATCCAGTATCTACGGCTTCCCATTCCAAGCTTCCTGTTATCACATATACAACCCTTCATGGACAGACACCTGAGTACATTGGTGACCTTCTCCATCCATTTATCTTCAGTAGGTCACTTCAGTCTTCGGGCTACTGGCTGTCCCTCGTTTTCAGATGAAAACTAAAGGTGGTCATGTCTTTGCAATTGTGGCTCCAAAGCTTTGAAACTCCCCTCCTTTAAATACAGTCTGCAGTCTCCATTTTTTAAAGAAAAAACTAAGGGGCCCATCCTTTTTTTTGCATTGGCCTTTGTGTCTCATTGAGCTGGGCGTGATGTGAATTGATCGTTCTTTCATTTGTTTCTTTTTCAAGCACTGTGTTGCCTGTGTTTTGTGTTTGTGTTAACTTTAACTAGCAGAATATGTTCTCATTTTTTGAATATATGGTATTAATTCCAGCTTTTATTCCTGCGAAGCACTTTGTGAATTTTATTTCTTTGAAAGGTGATATACTAAATGAACTTATTGGTTTCATTATGTGCATACTGTACTTGCTTTTATTTGCAGCTGAGTTTGTGTAATCTGCATCACAACTCCATTGTTGTGCTCTTTCATGGCTATCTCTCTATACCTAAAATATCTCTGTGCATTACCTGCAGTAATAACCACATCTATGTGTTCAAGTTCACTCATCTCTTGCATCTGCTCACCTCGAGATTCTTCGAGCAAAATAACATCCGATGACCTCTCCACTCCTCTCTGTACATTAAAAGTAAGGGCAGTCTCGTGGGCGTGTTTCAGCGCAACCTGGGTCCTCAGTCCGAGGCCGACTCTGCTCGGATGTGTCAAAGCCACAGATGTTACACAAGCATCCGTTCTTCCCACGTACTGTTTTATTTCTTTCACTCCGGCTGCTGTTTTAGTGCAGGGAGCTAGTTAACGGCTTGTCTCCTCCATTAGCTCTAATTCTATTCAAATGGGTGCTGCCGAGGACACATTTGTACTGATGTGAAGTAAACAGAACTCATCATTCTGGGTAATGACAGTCCATTCTTCCCCAGAACTAAAGAAAAAACTGTTGTAAGGATGCTTTACTTCACATTGTGTCTGTCATTGTATCTTTGGCATCATTATAAGCAAACCAAACAACATGCAAAGCGTATAAAATCCACCTCTTACATTTAGAAAAAAAAACTGTCCACAGTATCTACCTGTCTCAGTGTCAAGGCTATTCCTTTGATGTTGTATCTCAGGTAAGAAAGTGAAAAGGCACGGTAAGATATAGAGACAGAGAGAAATGATTATCACAGCAAGCCTTTCACTTTTCCTATCTGATACAGACTAACATGGATGTCTGAATCAGACAAACCAGACAATCTCCCCAGACAACAGTTGTCAGCTATCATAAGGTCAGACAGATTCTTCTTCAATCTTGTTTGCTGTCCGAAATGGTATAAAGGCCAACCTTAACCCAAACCAACACAATGAAATAGTTGGAGCAGGGAAACAGTTTTCTTTTAATTGGGTTATCTGCAGAAGTAAGAGGAATATTTTTTCCCTTGTCATTAGATAGGCATTAAGTATTTAAGGTAATGACTGTGGTCCCAAAAATGTCCCATACTACACACAAATATAAACTGGCCAGATTCCTGACCTCAACTTCACCAAATCTTTGTTTATAACTTTTAAAATGGCAAAATTGAAAATGTGACACCAAAAAACTAATTTTACATGCAGCACCTATATTTGTTTAAAATCTGTGAAAAATCTCCTGAAGTGTATCAGATTTTTGCTGGTGTAGATTCTGATCCGAACCACCAGTCTAAGGCCTGTCTGTGGAACAGTAAAACATCCTCACCAATCTCTAAGATCTCATTTAGATGTTTTTGTTTTCAGGTCACGGCTGCCAAAGAGGAATGATCACACTCACAAGACAAAATCTTACATTGCTTTTGTGACTAACGAGCCCAGACGATCCTCTCTGACAACAGTTATCGCAGCCATCAGACGCCACATCTTGCTAATAAAAGTCCTGGTTGAATGACCAGTTTGTAAGCTGAATGGATGATGACTATCTTTAATGGAGAGTTGACATCTTTTCTCTTTCAAATGTGGGTCCATGTGATCTTTCATAATCACAAATGAAATTCCAGCATAGATTTCTATGGCTCTACAGCTTTCTACAAATGAAGTTTTGGACACATCACATTTAGCTCAAAGCATTGCTGCTTTTACTAAAAGTCTCAAGTCAGGTGTATATTTTGAACAGATTTCACAGCATATCAAGAAGAATCCCTTGGAAGAATGATCTGCACACTAAAAGTTTCTCTCCTTAAATGGTCATGGGTGAAGAAAATATATGCTTTGCAGAAACCACTTTGTCAGCCTAAAATTATAAAATGACCCCTATTTTTCATCTTTTTACATACATTTCCATTACATCCATTCATTAATGTCTACTCTCGTGAATTACCAGCACTTAGGGAGTGAAGTGAAAAGTAAACATCCATGAATCTCCATGAATCTCTATTGCTGATGACAAGCTCATTAATTTTCCATGCTTGTGTTAATGTGAGGGGATTTTTTAAACTCTTTGATGCAACAGCGAGGGCAACAGCAGGTCAGGTGCTGCACAGAATGAATTTACAATAAAATAAATTACATAAGATAAACAAAAAATGTGAGGAGGAAAAAAAAACTAAGTAGAGGGATAAAAAGCAGGTGGAGCTCTGTTATGCAGTGAGGTATTTGGAGATGTTACAGGACATTTCCACAGGGCGGAAAAGCAAAACAAGATGACAAAGTCTATTTCCTTGTACAGAGTAGATGGATGAAGCCCCGTCAGCAAATTAACAAGTATGTGGCGGCTTTCACATGTGCATGTTTTCACTCCTGTCTGCTGTCACAGTGGCCTGAGAGGGTGGGAGGGAGGTGAGACTTTCATCACGCTGCTCTTTTGACCTCTTCTTCTCATGTTTTTGATGACTGCAGGGACACTGAAACAAGGACCAGAATTGAAATTCTAATAATAAAAAGGACACCTTCAGGGGATTTTAAATATGAATGTGAGCGGATAGCAGCCATCAACACATCAATTAAGATTAAATTGGTACTTTAGAAATATTCTGTATGCTTGACATATCTTTTGGAAAAAAGGTTGTCTCTTTGGTTTGAATGAGCAAACTGCTATTCAAATAATTTGTCTCATTTGGCAAAAGCCTTAAAATTAAGATTAGAAAATAGCTGTAAAATGAAGTCATTGCGAAAATAATAGTGCCATGAAATGAAAGGAAAATTTGTGAAAGAACAAATTGATATAAAAGCTGCTGAGTTGAAATTGTGAAATAAAACAGGATAGAGTAAGGCTGAGTTTTAAAAATGTGTTCAATTATAGATTCAAAATGAGTTTAACAGAGCTGTTTTTACCGTAATATCAGTTCTGAATTTCTGTCATCTCAAGAAGTTTAGAACATAGAGAAGAGTTCAGGTTTTAAGCTTGTAGAGAGGGTTTTTTACGCTCAAGCACACTGATTAGTCTGTCATGTACAATTTTAACAGCGTATGCGTGACTATAAATCAAATGCCATTTGCCGTTTTTATTTTCGTCACCGCTGTTGTGACTCTGGGCTCCTCACAGGATGACACCATTAACGGGAGCCGCACTCCTATAAATTCTGACTTTTCGGTTTGCCGTAAATTATCACCACATTTCCCTGCTACTCGCTGAACCTACACTGTTGGAGGGAGGCTACATCACACGAAAGCCTTTTGCAAATGCAACTCACACTATTTCCTTCACACTATATATACCCATATGGTGTTTTGATCGGGCCAATCGCTAGCTCTAAACTGTGACTGTGAAAATGGCAGGCATGTTTACAGAAAATGTTGAAATGCCCTGAAACGGAAATAATTGGATGTAGCTGTGTTGTTGTTATTTTCACCCCTCAAAGAGGCTGACAGCATTGAGAAACCAGGTCACAGATTATTGTGGCATAAAGTTGATTGGCATCTCCAATCAACTTTTTGAGGGTGTTTTCTCCTGGCCACTGAAACTAAGTTTCTCCACACAAACACAGTTTCACAGGATTATCTTCCTACCCCTGGCAATATCAGCCAGTTAGAAGCCTCATGCTGTGTGTGCATGTGTGCATGGATGCATGTGAGTTTGACTTTTCTCTCTTGGTGGTGTATCCTTTTTTGGGGGCTATCTCTTTTTCTCTTACGGTCATTATGCTCTTGGACTTCTTGCATATGTGTGTGAGTGTGTGCACATCAGAATGTGCATATGACCGTCAGATGAGAAGCTGACTTCCATACCAAGTCCCTGAGCTTCCCTCCAACATCACCCATGGGCTTTGTTTTGATCCCCTTGCCAGTCATTCTCCTCAGCCACCTCTTAAGCCTAGTGCATACTGCAGCCTATGTGTGTGCGGGGCTACAGGGATGCATGCACAGTGCCCCCTTAAGCCTTTTGTGCTCCAAATTTACACCATCTTGCCCTTATTCCCAATGCCAATTTCTCCCATCCTCGTTCGTCAATGTATGCAGTGCTAGGCTTATAACGGCAGAACAAGTCTTGGCTCTTTTCCCTGCTCACTCTGCCATCAGAAGTCTCAGAGGTATACTCCTCTTGCTGCTACTTCACAGCCCAAGGCGTTTTTTTCAAAGTGTGAGAGACAGTCGCGCTCGCCCTCGTTCCTGTGAATCCTCACTGAGAATCCGCTGCTGGATTCTTGGTGGATTCAGAGAAGTTTGAGCTGAATGATGTATGCTTTACTGTGCTGGAAATCACACAAGAATATGCTGTTATCACCACAACAGTGTTTGGTGCGCTACCCCTCCTTTCAGTGCATCTTGCTCTGCAATCATATCATAAGACTTGTTCAGGGGAATTCTAATGGATTCCTGGTTAAAGTTCATGGAACAAACACAAGTTTATTGCTAATGGAATACTTTAAATGACACACATTGTGAATTTTGTATGAGTGTGGGCATTAAATTTTTCAGAAAGATGCATGAAGGTACACTTACATAATCAGCAGGCTGTGTCATCAGTAATACAGTGATTAACTACACTTACACTTCAGTTTATCTGCACTCTTTTACTCATAGCTGAACAACATCATTACACAAGTCACTCTCTGTTTTTTGCATTTAATTAAATTTTTTCCTTTCTCTGTAGCTGCCAGGCTTCATGACTCAGTAGCATCGGCATGGAGGCCTGTTTTATTGTTTACACCTTCACAGGTCCCTCCATTTCACAACAAGGCCACCTAAATGCCTTTGAGGTGCATTTAGCTTAGCTTAAGTGCTTGGGATCTGTTAATGCACTTCCTACAAGGGTAAAAAGTCCCCAGTGTGCTTTTATGTATTTGACAAGGCAATAAAATCTGCTGTGCACTGATTTTTTGGCTAACACCCAGATTACTGCAAGCCCTAATTATCTTAATATTAAGTGGAGCAGATATTGTTCAGTGCACAAGACATACGGTGCTGTGTGAGAGATCGCTGCTAGCCGTTAAACCACAGAGATGCTCGGCAAGCAGGCAGTATAACTGGTGCTTTACGGCCATAGACTTCAATAAATCAGTCGGTCAATCAAATGTATTCAGAGTTTGATGGCCAGATGTATCAGACGTTTTGCACTTTAATACCATTTTAATACTCAGCAAAAGTGCAGACACAGTATCGCTGCTCCAATATTTTCTTTGTTTTATTCTAGTTTATTGTGAGGACCGTCTGTTGGGGTGGGTTGAGAACTACAACAAGCTCTGCATCTCCTCTGGAAGATTGTTTTTTCCTCAGAGTCCAGGATTAGAGGCATTCAGAGAGAACCCCTCCACATACACACAGAGAAACACACTGATAGGAAAAACTTCAGACAACAGAGCAGAACTTCCCTAATTGACCCTCAGCAAAACCCTGCCCCCCCCTTAGCTATCACTAGTATTCCTATGAAGCTTTTTTATTTTAGCACTTCAGCAGTTTACAATCATGACAGGGACTTACGATCTGATTTTTTTTTCTGTTTTCCAACTAATCAGACAAAAGCAGGCTTGGAATTTCCTGCAGGCAGCTTTGGACTTTGCAGAATGACACATGATCATTACCACCAACAGACTATATAGCTTTGGCTAACTTGGCTTGAACTTTGGCTTGAACACTAAAATGCTAAATGTAAAGCTGTCTTGGGTAAAGGACGAGCTTGCTGTAATGTAAACTTTCCCAAAATCCAAAAAAAAGCATCACAAAGCTGCTAAATTAATGTCAACCAAGTGTGGTTGTTCTTGTCATTGACAAGGCTTACCTGTGTCCCTATTAACTAATTTAGTTAGTTAGTGAAGCTAATGATGCTGTGTATCTGTGGAAGGGACGTTACTGTGTGTTGGCAAGCCAGTTAACCAGACATGCTACTGATTGCTGCCTAAATTGAACGGATAAACAAGTTTAAATCCATTCCTTACTCTTTTTTTTTTGTTTTTGTTTTTTAAAGGTTAAAAAACACACCAACCCCCTAGCTCTTTACATTCTTTAATCATTTATCGTTCTAAGAGTAATCAAATTTTAACTGTGTAAAAATACTGGAACTATCCTAAAATGAGCACCATGAGTAAATGTTTAATAGATGAATGTATACTCTCAGGTTCTTCAAACATTCAAAATCCCAGAAAAAATAGAGAAAATCTGGTCTACACAATAGTACCTACAACTCTGCACACTGCACAGACCCGATGACAGACACACACACACACGCACGCACGCACGCACACACACAAGCATTTTCAGACGCTTGTAAAACTGACACAGAGACTCCACTATGAAGCTCCCATTTACTTGTACCGTGACACATTTACGACAAACCAACCAACATGGAGGAAGACCATTAAGGGGTCTATTGACCTCCATTAATGACTCATAAAGTCATAATAATTTACAAGCAACACATAACTGAGAAATGTGTTCTCAAAAGAGTATCTGTCCGCCACCTTGCATTTTGAAGATCAATGCAAACTTTTTTTTTTGACAAGACAATCTCTTTTTTTTTTGGCCTTTGTGTTTTTCTTTTGTGTTTTTTGGCAGACACATGCATGAACACATCCCAGGATGTGTCCCATTAAGAGCAGCAGCGGATGTAGACAGTATCAGTGCAGGGATAATGATAGCTGGATGGGACGGGGAGGATTAGCACACGGCTAAGCTTGTTGTGACCACAGATTGCGGGGCACTCAAAATGAGCACTGCCAGGCCACAGCCAGGGTGGATTAGAGGTTGTGTTGGACTGATGGGGGCAGGGCCGGTTGGCTGCATGAATGACTACATGGTTTA
>JAPZDW010000021.1:12707154-12717573 GCA_029814725.1 Acanthurus nigricauda
TGACAGTTAGTCAGTCAAGCAAGGCAGCTGGAATAATCCCAAGTTTCATTGACATTCAAGTCGATTATGCCAGCTTTAATTTGACAAAACAGACAGGATTTTGGTATTGTCAGTTACGTACATGAAACAGCAAGTGAAGAGAAGACTCTAACAGTATTTGCTAGGTTGAATCAGTCTTTGTGACCTTATTAATTTTAGAAAGTAAGATTTTAACTAATGAATAGAGAATAGAAGAATTGTAGCCCTTGGTTTTAATACTTCTGTTTAGTGATATTGGTTCATTATTGTTGCTGTCTGTATCATTACCGTTTACATTGCCCTTTCCTAGAATGTATGCTTATATTGAACTTAAAGAGATTTTCCTGACTGACTGACTTCCTTTTATCTCTACCTCGCTGTGTTTGCTTGAGTTGCTTTGGGTTTTAATGCTATGATGTCTCTGTTTTTCTCTCAGGTTTCGTTTGTGTCCCGTATCCCTGTAGCGTTCCCTACAGGTGATGCAATCTCCTTGAGCCAGAGTGTTGTTATGTATGCCTGCAACAAGAATGTGGATCTGGCTATCCAACATGGCAGACAGCGACCGCCTGGGAGCACATTGCCTCAAACCAAATCTGCTCTTATAAGCTATGGAGGTCAAGGAAAAGCTGCACCTAGCAGTAGTCTTAGACTGAGCATTTTCACCCCCAATGTCCTCATGATTTCCAAACATGCTGATGGCTCCCTGAACCAGTGGGCAGTAAGCTTTGCAGAGGACTCTGCCTTCTCCACTGTGCTCAGCGTCTCCCACAAGTCACGGTACTGTGGCCACCGCTTCCACCTCAATGACCTGGCCTGTCACTCACTGCTCCCTCTCCTCCTCACCACCTCACACCACAATGCCTTGAGGACGCCAGAGGTGGACAACATACTGGCTCCCCCAGACCCTTCCTCCTCTGGTTTCTCACATCCAACATCTCACCGGCCCAGCCGTGTATCCCTCGGTGTGGTTTCCCAGGACCCCAATGCGATCTACAGTGAGCTGATTTTATGGAGAGTGGACCCTGTCGGCCCACTGTCTCTGTCCGGAGGGGTCTCTGAACTTGCACGGATTAATTCTCTCCATGCATCAGCGTTTGCTAATGTAGCCTGGCTGCCCACACTCATTCCCAGCAGCTGTTTAGGTGAGGAAACATTTTTATTACTGTTTGGACATCGCTGAGGACTTTTTGTATTGCTTTTTCAGTCAGCCATTTTAGTAAGAATAGTGTCATTTTTATATTTTGGTTCAGTTTTATTAAAGAAATGCAGTTATCATTTTCTAATATAGCTATGACCAAATGAGAAAAGCTCTCGCACATAAAGTGCCCGTAACTCTAGTGTTTTAAAATGTTTTTTAGTCCGATTGCCCTTATTTGTATATAAATAAGTAGTTTGCATGAAAACTACTAATATTACTCCAAAAGATCCCTTAAGGCTTTAAGTTTCCATACTTGTTTACTTAGAAACACATGCACAATGGAAAAAATCTTTTAAATGTGTTACTTTCCTTCCCTCTTTAGGTGTGTACTGTAATTCTCACAGTGCTTGATTCGTGGCAAGCGATGGCCACTCTATCAGACTGTATCAGGCTGTTATTGAAGCTAAGAAACTCCTGAGTGAGCTCTCCAATCCTGAAATATCAGTAAGTTATCAAAGAAGACAATGTCTGCAGGGTATAGCCGGCATTAAAGTAACTACTTTGTATGCACTGCAATAACCAGAACCACACATCAGTGTTTCCCCTTGGACTCTCACAGCATCAGTTAGGTAATAAGATGCTGTTCATTTGCAGTCTTGCCACTTCATTAGTGTCTGCCTTGGATTGCTTGGTGGAAAAATTACATCGCAGCTTGATTAAATAACGTGAAAAATTTGATGAGTGCCACTGATCCTTTGAACCCAGCACAGCAGAATTTGATCCAGCAAGAAGTGACGTTTGATATTTAATTTAGAGAGATAATTAATATTCTTTAAAGAATACTATTTGTATAAAATCTCACTGTTTTCATAATGTTGGCTTCAATTATGTGTTTTTTAACAGCGTCCTGCACACTAACCTTGTTTTAAATATCTAATCATGTAATGTTGAACTGCTCAAATATTGAAAATGTTCATGTTTTTTAATTTCAGAAATATGTTGGGGAGGTGTTCAACATCATCAGTCAGCAATCCACAGCAAAACCAGGGTGTATCATAGAGCTGGACACCATTACTGGCTTTGTAAGTATATATTAAGACTAAGAGAAATGGAACATATTAAAAGAAATATTCCTTGCTCTTACTCTCTATTATCCATGTTTGTTAAACAGTAGAGAGACACTAAAACTATCTTGGTGAAAAGAATTACAGAAACATCTACCATGAAAGAAAGGGCATGTAAACTAATATGTATTGAAAGGCTATAGATGGATTCTAAGCCAATGTATCATTAAACACTTTGCAGAAGAGTTTTTAGTCTCTGTGAAAGCTTAACTACGTTTAAACAAAGACAGATGCAGAAAAATTAACTTCCTTTCTTCAGTTTTTGTTTGTGTGCTTGTGTACATATGAGTGTGTTTGTGTGTTTGTGTAAGATTAACACAGCTTGTTTCTTTGTCAGTGTGTTTGCATTGTTGCTCCATGATGGAAGAAGGATGTTGTTTGTTGCCTGCATCTCGTGTAGTCTGATGATTGCTGCTGTTGTTCTTTGCAGCAAGGGAAGGAAACTCAGCTCCTGCATGTTTTTGAGGAGGATCTGATCCTCGGCAGTGAGAGAACAGAGAGCACTCAGGAAACTCCTGAATCTCCTCACCAAGGTTTGGACAATACAACCTTTTCTAACTAAATGTGTCTAAAAAACATTTGCACGACCGTCAAATACATCAGCAGTGGCCCATTCATTAATATTTTGTCCTCGTTTCCCTGCAGCCTCTAGCGAACCGGCCTTCTCTGCTCGATTTTTCCTTGTGGTGGTCGAATTGACCCCGACAGGTCGCTCACTTCTCCACATGTGGCATCTCCATCTTGCTGCTCGACCCGTCACCATGGGTGGGTGCTTTGAACAAATGAGTTGAAGCCTAAAGGATGTAGAAAGAAAATTTGATTAACTGCCACAATTGCTTTAGGGCAAGTGCTGTCACCAGACATCTTACTTAATCACTGAGCAAATATGTGAACAGCAGCATAAAAGACAGTTTTTCCTCAGAGAAAGTCACAAGCCTTAAGCCTGACAAAATGGAAATAGTAACTGTTTTAACAGCCTCCTATAAGAAATGTGGACGGTGTTTTGAGATTGACCTGTGAATCAGTTTACTGGTAGAGATATTTAAAGAATTTTTAAATGTAAATAATAACCCAAACACAGTGTCTAAAAATAAATAATGTGAGAGAGTTTTGACCATAAATTATCTTAGCTTGTTTTAAAAACATTTACCTTTTCCTTTTTGTTTCCCAGCAGAAGAGACCATGACCGAGAACGAAGCCACCACAGCCTCACCAATGAACAGCTCTCACTTCAGCTTTGACACGTTCACTTCTCCAGTAACTTCGAAGAGTAAGCCCTGCACCTCCAATCTGCAGAGTGCCTGTCGCCTCAGCCTCACAACACACAGGCTTTACAGCCAAGAGATGGCTCTGCCAGACGGGGTGGAAGCAATCAGTGTGAGACCCTCAGCAGGTGAGGGACGAGGAGGACACACACATACAAATGATAAACTCTATAAACTTCCTGTGGTTGTAAAATGAAGGAGAAAAACGTCATAACTTGGAGGACAAGTCCCTGAGCATAACACGAGGCCATTCAATATTTGAGAAAGGAAAATATTGACAGTATGACATTCTGGCAGCAGGAATAGTAGCAGCAGCAGTATTAGTACTCATTTGAGTAGAATTGTCTTTCACTTAGGAAACAATTGAAATCATTTGTTCTTGTAATATTTTCTGGGCAAAATATAGACATTTCTGAACAACTTAGAATGAAGTGTTTCTATTATATTTGGGGGAAAAAATAGAAACTGACAAAGGCAGAGATAATGTTGTTAACATTCGGATTGTTAGCATGATAACACAGTGTTTAAAAGGTTTTTATTATTATTTTATTCAAAATGAATGGTAAGAAAACTGTATTTACAGAAGCCCAAAAAACATCTTGAAGATAAACCAAGATAAGTACCCAGGCTTATGTAAACATCCAACCACTGTTAATTTGCTTCAGTCCTAGACAACTTTGGAGGCTAAAAAAGTGAATATATAAATTTTAAAATCAAGAAGTCATGTCCTTTCCTAATATTGTAAGCACTTTTTCTAGGTCACCTCAGTGCATCGTGTTCTCTCCCGGCTGGCCGTGTGCCTTACCTCCTCGCTACCTCCTGTTCTGATGGAAAGGTACGCTTCTGGAGGTGTAATGTCATCGGGACAAAGCCCTTCAGTATGGACAACTTGGTGTACCAATGGGAGGAGTGGCCTCTCCTGTTGGAGGAGACGGTCCCCAACAGCAGCATAGTAAGCGTGCCAGGCCGCCCTGTAGAGGTCAGCTGCTGTCACGCTGGACGAATTGCAGTTGCTTACAGACAGAAGCCGAACACACCTCTGAGCACAACACCTCAACTGTACTCTCATGGACTGTTGACCGCTTCTCCAACCCTGGCTTCAACGCCTCATATACTCTTTAACAACAACGCTCACCTGACCCCAACCCTGATGGTGCAGAGCAGCCCAAATCTCACTCCCAACCCAGCAAACACTAGGGAGCCACTGGTCCACATCAGCATCTTCCAGTGTGAGTCCACTGGAGGTTCACAGTGGATTCTAGAGCAGACCATAGTTCTGGACAGCACAGATCCCATAGCTAACTATGGCAGTAGCGATAGCACTACTGGAAGTGCAAATATTCCAAATAAGATGGACTTCTCTATACCAAACGAGAACTGTCAAGGTTCTGCTGGTAAGAGCCTGGTTCACTTGGACTGGGTCTCCCAAGAGAACGGCTCACATGTTCTGACTGTTGGTATTGGGACAAAGATTTACATGTATGGTCGTCTCTCTGGGAAGCCTCCAGAGTTCTGTCTGTCCTCTGATGTCAGCAGAGATCAGAGCTCATCTCGCCTGGTCCTGCTTCGAACAGTTGATCTGGTCTCCTCTGTTGAAGGCTCATTACCCATCCCGGTCTCACTCTCCTGGGTGCGAGATGGCATCTTGGTAGTAGGCATGGACTGTGAGATGCATGTCTACTCCCAGTGGCAACCCCCAGCACCGACCAAACCCAATACCGCAACTGGCCAAGAAACAGACATCAGCAGCAGTGTCTCTTCTATAATCTCAGCTATTAGACAGAGCCAGGAGGAGGGTCTGAGCCCTGGTGCCCCCATGTCTACACTGGCCCCACCCAAAAGGACTGTGTCAAGATCGATGATGAGCCTGGCTCAGAAACTCAGTGGGAAGAAAACGGTTTATGACCTGCCTGTGGAGATGGAAGATTCTGGGCTTTTTGAAGCAGCTCATCAGCTCTTTCCTACTCTGCCTCAGTACCATCCTGTACAGCTACTGGAGCTCATGGATCTGGGAAAGGTTAGTTAGAGAAGTTACTCAAACGCTGTGTATTTTATCTTTTTTGTTCTTGTTACTTATTTAGAAAGTCTCTCCAGTTTATAGTATATGTCAGTTTTTCCATATATTTAATTCGTTTTTTAAGGTATGAAGCTGTGGTAGAGTAGACTAATAAAATTAAAAGAATGAAGAATTTAACAATCAGATTGTTTGTATATAAATTATATGCATGTAGTACGACTTGTCTTTCTTGTCTCAGGTCTACCGAGCCAAAGCCATCCTCTCCCACTTGGTGAAATGCATTGCTGGAGAAGTTGTGGCACTTAAAGACAATACAACCAACCCTGAGAAACGTGTGCGCTCCCGAACAATCAGCGCTGGAGGCAGCACAGCCAGGGATCGGAAGATGTTCAGCAAAGCAGATAGCTCCTCTCCCGACTACACAGAGATAAGCTCCATCCCCCCGCTGCCTCTGTACGCACTTCTGGCAGCTGATGAGGATACGTCACCAAAACCTGGTGGGTATACAACTTGTGGTTAAAGAAAAAAAAGTATTCAGTTACAAGTTTGTACTTTTTATTTCAATTGCACATGAATAAGCACTAAAATATAACCACACTCACAAGTTGGAATTTGTATTAATAATCAGCTAAGCAAAAATATCAATTTGAATCCAAAAAATCCAGTGCTTTATTAAATAGAGGTATCAACTTAGATTGTTTTTTTCCTTTTTACTATGCCTCTAGTAGTTATAAAAGCCGTGAGCATAAAGCTAGAGCTGATTCACTCATTGCATTTAAGAAGAAATTAGCGAAGCCTTAAAAGTCTATAAACATGGGAGTTTGTAATGCTGGACTGTCCTTAAAAGATTGTGCTTGTGGATAACAGCTAAATGCTTGAACACATAATGTAATTTATGTTTCTAGGAGTCTTTCAATGAAACAAAAGAATTAGTTTGATGACCTTGTTAAGTAGCATTAGGTTATTGTTAGTTACTCTGAAACTTTGCCAGAGTATGTTCAATCTGACAAACATTAAAAAGGGTCATTTTCTTTTAATAAGGTAGCAAACAAAAATTAAAAAAACAATATCTAGATTGGAAAAGTAAAAACCATTTTTAGCCACCCTGCCTTGACGGTGTAAGAGACTGAGAAGAGTATCTGTCTTGTAGTCCCAAAGTTTTTTCTCACTGTGTGTCTTAGGACACAAAGTGACAAGAAATGAAAGCAGAAACATGTTACAGAGAAAAACATTTCCTGCTCTTTGGAATTTTAATTTAATCTTTAATCCCCAGAAAGGGGTGATTTCTCTGCCTGTCTGTTATAAAAAAAAAAAATATTTTGTATACTTTAGCTCTGCCCTGTGCCTTTCCTACAGATAAAGTGGGCAGTGTGAGCGGAGACAGTGGGCACGGTTCCAGTCACACTGATGCCTATGATGAGCTGTTTCAAACGCCCAGCATAGCGGACCTGGACCCTCTGGACAACGATCAAGAGGAAACGGGGAACAAGGTCTTTTTCTCTTGGCTTGTGCTTGGCAAAAAGAGAATCCATAAAAATGAAAGTGGACAGCAACATTTATGGCTCTTTTGATGTTTGAGTCTGTTGCTTAACATGCATATTTGTGCAAATCAGGGTTCATTTTAGAGGTATTGTTGCCTTACGAGTCCAGTCAAAGCCCATGATGGCCTTAACTAATGCAGTATTTGAAAAAGCTTTTTTTTTTAATATGTATATATAAATTGTGTGTTTTTGGCTTAGTCTGAATCCAGCTTTGTCACGTTCTTCCTTTATAGTTTTATCCTCCTTCTCTTTCTGTAATGTATTTAACTATAAATTAGAAATACAATTAATTTGACAGATTTTGTCCTCTGTCTCGTTCCTGGTCTGTAGGTCATTGACTTGTCCCAGTACAGTCTGACATACTTTGGTCCAGAACATGCCCAGGTTCTGTCCAGCCACCTCCTTCATTCCAGTTTGCCAGGGTTAACCCGTATGGAGCAGATGTCTCTCATGGCGCTGGCTGACACTATTGCAACTACGAGCACAGACCTCAAGGACAGCCAGGGCAAAAGCAAAGGTATTGTATGGAAACACTGTGCTCTATTCTACAACATCACATAGTTATGTCTTTACATAGCAGTAAGAGCTGTCTGTCATTCATTAACTAGGTGGAGAGACACTGGATGAGTGTGGTCTGAAGTTCCTCCTGGCCGTCCGACTTCATACCTTCCTCACTACCTCACTTCCTCCAGCACACCGAGCACAGCTACTGCGGCAAGGTATGGAGGGATACCGGTTTTAAAACTGTTCTTTTCAGGCAGAGACTGGAGCATTTAACACACTTCAGGGCCAGCATCACATTTTTTAAGATATACTTTTCAGATCCAAAATTTAATACTAAAATTTTATTGAAAGTTAAATGCCCCTTATAATTATTGTCTGAAAGTCTGTAATTTGATTTCACCTTGTATGATCTTGCTAGACTTCATGTAATTTTCCAGCTTACTGGCTACAGAGCTCTCCCCCTGCACGTCTTCAGATGTAGCTACACTGTCCACCTAGGCATCAGAGCAGTAACCTGATCAAGACTGCAGTTTGAAAGAGAGAAGGTTCTGATGGTATCGGTTGTACATTTTTTTAAATAAGTCTCAGCAAGAGAAGTGGACTAGCTGTAGTCTCATTATCCTTCACTGTTGCAATGAAGTTACCTTTGAGCAATGTCTTTAATCTCTGTCTGTTTCCATAAAACTCCTCAGTCGAAAGCAGTACAACAGTGTAGCTATTAGAGGCAATGTACTGCTTTAAATCTATGGAGCTGACTCTACTCACGCATTTGTTTGCTCTTTCATATTGTTGTTGTAAATAACAAATCAGTTTTAGTTATCTTGTCAAATGCATGTGTAAATCACCACACAGTGCTGATATTCTACTTGCAGAATATTTCTCATTTTCAATGCATCCTTTTCTCTTCCCTGCAGGCTTGTCAACGTGTCAGTATGCCTGGGCCTTTCACTCAGAGGCTGAGGAGGAGCTGCTCAACATGCTGCCTGCCCTGCAGAAGGGAGAGCCCACCTGGCCTGAGCTACGCTCCATGGGTGTGGGCTGGTGGCTGCGCAGCACCAACAAGCTACGCAAGTGTATTGAGAAGGTGAGGAAGCTAATTACATTAGACAATTATTCTTATCAGTTTTGGTGTCTGTGGCCTTGGGCCAGTTTTGTTAAAATAAATTGTCAGTTTGAAGTATAAAGTTGCAAGTTGTGCAGTCAGTAGCACATTGGTTTCAAAAAAGGAGGTATAAATGGAAATGACAGTTTATTATTCAGTTTGCATTCATTTTAGATATTGGATTCCTAGTTTAATCATCGAGTGCATTTTCTGAAGAGTTCATGGTCTTGTCATTTTGTTTGAATTCTTTTTTATATATTTTAAACTACAGTTGAAAGTAGCACAACAAAACATTAATTAGCAGCTTTTCCAAAGAACAGTTTGTAACTAAATGAGGCAAATATTTTGCACTTTAGCTTTTTAATTGATAGGATTTACTGCTTCTCTGTGTCTTATTTGGTAGTCAGTGGAATATCTTTGTGTTTCTAGCTTTACTGTTGGCCTTGTTCTATGAAAAACATAGACCAAACTCATTTTCATCAGACTTGTCTCCCCTTTTTTCAAAGTTGGGCAAATCTTTTAAAAGAAGCTACAATCATATAAATATCCTGCACACAAAGACCATGAAGGCTTAAGAATACAGTGTTAGCCCAGTGAACTTTTATGATATGCTTTATTTATAAATGAAGTGCTGTCAGTAGGTAAAAGTGAAAATTTGCTGAGGTTGTTGTAAAATTCAGTACTCTTAACTGAGTGTCCTCCTTAGATGACCCATACAGCCACAACTCGGTCTGTGAATAAAACTGTACAGGTTGAGGAGGCGTAAACTGTTTTGCCTTTTTCTTTTCTTCATTTATTTTGTCAGGTTGCGAGAGCGTCTTTACAGAGAACCAATGATCCTCTGGATGCAGCTATATTTTATCTTGCATTGAAAAAGAAAGCAGTGGTCTGGGGATTGTACAGGTAACAAAAATTCACAGCATTTCACATATAATATTGAAATGTCAGTCAGATTACTGAAGACCTGGGACGTCAGTGTTGTTGTTTGAAATCCATAATGTCTGTCTTTCTAGGTCTCAGAAGAATGTCAAAATTACAGACTTCTTCCGCAATGACTTCACTGAGGACCGATGGAGGAAAGCAGCACTGAAAAATGCTTTTTCTCTTTTGGGAAAGCAGCGGTTTCAGCATTCTGCAGCCTTCTTCCTTCTAGCCGGCTCCCTTAAGGATGCTGTGGAGGCAAGTGGAAAATAGACATGACACAGTGTTTGCAAGAAGCATTTGTTCCTTCAGCTGCAAGTGCCTCTTGGCAGCCTGTTAATCCTAAGTTAGAAACCTTGCTTTTATAGTAAAGAGCTGCTCATTTTCATTTACAGAATGTATATAGCATTGCAGATCCTTTTCTTCCAACAAATCATAGTCTGTTAAAGTGTTTGAGGGTATGTTAAAAGCAGATAAACCACTTAGACCTTGCCACATGTATTTCTGTGGTGTGCAGCATCCCTTCATAATTACAACCGCTCAATACATTTCCACGGTGATGTCTTTTAGCACAGTTTGCTGAACAGTTATTGATGTTGACAGTTGACTCTTGGGTGTCCCAGTCTTTGAATATTTTCAATAGCATTTGGCCACATACACAAACCAGCAGCGCAGAGCTCTCGCAGAGGATTTTTAAATCAGAACACCACCTACTTCCTTCATTTCATAAAAAATTTTTTGCATCATGTTTTAGTTTTTAATGTGCAGTATGTTGTTTATTTTGGTAAG
>JAPZDW010000021.1:13114273-13124503 GCA_029814725.1 Acanthurus nigricauda
CATTATTGATTCATGTAGGTAAATAGATTAATAGTTTGGTCCATAAAATGTTAATGATAGTAAAGCAGTTAGTGAAAAAAAAAGTTCAACCCAAAGCAAGAGTTGACATCTTGAGATTATGAAAGTCCAAAACACAAAGGTATTTATTTATAAATCTGTACTACAAATGAAAGAAAATTAGCAAATCATCACATAAGAGAAGTTAGAACTAGAAATTTTTGGCTTAATAATAAACTTAATGAATAATTGTTTGTTAAAGTTGTTGCCCACCTACTCTCTGTTGATCAACTGTGCAGTTAATCAAGTGACTGTGTCAGATCTCAATCCTTACTTTGTGTTTTCTGTGTAGTCTGGAGTATATCTGGGCTTTACAAAAAACAGATTGTACATATGTATCCCAGGAAGACCGGACAGTTCATATTGAATAGTGGACAGAAAATAATTTTCCAACTGTTTTAATTATTTTATTTCATTTTTACTGTATTTTTTCAGCAAAGATATCAAACACTTTGTTTAAACATTCTCAGTTGTGAGGATTTTCTGCATGTCTCTTCCTTATGTGGCAGTTAATTATCCTGAGATTTTGAACTGATTTGTTGGCTGGACAAAGCAAGCAATTTGAAAACATCATTGTGGGATTCAATACATCTGTAACAGCTTTAGAATACTTTGTTAGAAAATTTTTTATTATTTTCCACCATGTTACAGAACAAACAATTGATTAAAAAAACAATGGGCAGACCAAAAGATATTGAATGTGATAGATGGTTGTAGTCTTTCTTCAGAAATCTGAATCACTCTATTTGCCAAATGCATCATAAAGACATAGGGATTTGATTTAGCAATCTGCACTGTCTTGTAGCGGTCTTGTTTTTCTTGCTAGTTTTTGTCTCAATAGCTTAGTTAATTACTAAATTAATTACTGTATAAAACACCTTAATACCTCAGTTCGATAATTTACAAAATTAAACAAGGCTTTCTAGGAAATTTAAAAGATAAAACAAAAACAAACATAAAACACTAAATGTTTAACTAGTCCTGAATGTCTGCAGGCCTCAACTTATGCTGCCATTCCTGTCTCATTTCAATTAGCGGTTTTCTTCCTCTGTCCACTAGGGGGTACCAGTGCTAATTATAGGACATCATATTCTGTATGGGAAGCAAGTATTACTCGAGAAACCCTTCGCTGTCCTCATCAAGCACGACAGTCACTTACAGGATAGCCTGGGCAGCCTCGACAACACTGATGACAAGGATTATGTCATACAAGAACATATGTGAAAATGTAAATGGTATATATTTCTTTCTTTCTGCTGCTGTGGTCATTAACCATGTAGTTATATTTTGGAAATGATTTTCAGCTTGTACATGCTTACTACAACATACAGTTGTACTCTCAGGTTTGTGTTTGTTGGGTACTTTCCAATGCTTAAAATATACCTCAGCCAGTTTAAAGCTCCAGTCAGTCACACTAACTGAGCTACATTTCATGCCATTGGAAAGTACCTAAAAGTTAATAGTTTGATGTTGTTTTTCAGAGCAACATCACTTCTGCAAAAAGTGTGGTATTTTCTAAAATCCACATTTCAAACCCACCTTTCTCAGAGCAGACAAAGGGTTTCTCCCCAGTGTGCAGCCGCTGGTGCGTCTTCAACTGACCACTCTGAACAAATGCCTTTCCACAATTTTGGTAGTCACACAGATAGGGCCTCTCTCCTGTCAGAAAATAAGGATATTGAACAGGAAACAGTACAGTCATTGTTTTTTTCCCCACATTTAACTTGTTAACAACACTGCTGCTCCACAATACACACACACACAGAACACTTCTTTTAAATATGAACACTAAAGCTAGAAAATTCATAAAAGTATTTGGAGTTTTATTATTTCCTGTTTTCACAGACCAAACACAGCTGTCCCCCTTCCTGTTGAGCAGTTTTCATGACCCTCCTCGCCTCTGATAGTGCAGGGAGGACATAAGAACATTGCATGTCCCCCTTTTTTCAAGGCACCTTTCTTTTTTGACATTAAGTGATACATTCTAATGATTTTTAATTTACACCTGCACCCCTCACTTCTTACCTGTGTGTGTCCTCTTATGAGCCTGAAGAGACTTCTCTCGAGGAAACACTCGGTTGCAGATGTTACAACGAATGCGGCTGGATGAAGTTTCCCCCTCACTTATAAGCTCCCGGACAGTATCAGCCCGTGGACGCCCTCTGCGAATACCATCCTGACAGCAAGAATACACAGAAACTTTACATTAGCTAAAGCAACACCTTTAATGCTTCTTTTTAAATAGAACAGCTGCCATAATTAACAAACATAGTACAAAATGTTGTCATACTTTGTATGATGAAATAGGCATACATTAATAACACAGGTAGTAATAAATTTACAGAGGAATCAAGGGGAATAATTTAAAACAAATAATTATGTTAATACTACCTCTACATCCCTATACAGTTGTTATTATAAGGAAATGTTCAGTACAAAGTTACTTACTAGTGTATTGTATTTCATACAATGCAACATTATATCAATCCTAATTTCCTTCGCTGAGCTCACGTGTTACATTGTAGCAGGACGCACGTTTGTCTATTATAGATCATCCACATCCGGTTACATTTTTGGCGCGCGACTAGACGTCATGTATGAGCAGCTGCTCCAGAATCAGGAAGTAACTGGGGTTTAAAATCCACCATGTCACACCCTAATGCGCGGGCGTTTTTTTAAATGACTATCCATCTCAGCCATATTAAGAACATAACGTCGCTGTTTTTCAGTAGAAGCAGTGTAAGAAATAAACAGTTTACCAATAGACTGTATTAATATTAAATAACGCCTCTGTTAGACATAGCTTGACTTTCAAATGTGTCAGTATCGTCATACATGCACTCTTTCTTTACACAGCTGGTGTTAATACAAGTAGTTATACGTAGTTTATG
The DNA here is from genome assembly GCA_029814725.1 of Acanthurus nigricauda. Lineage (NCBI taxonomy): Eukaryota > Metazoa > Chordata > Actinopteri > Acanthuriformes > Acanthuridae > Acanthurus > Acanthurus nigricauda. The sequence goes on from JAPZDW010000021.1 coordinate 13,117,222, forward strand.
TGTTGTTATAACTTATACATGTTGTGTTATTTGTGCATTGGTGCGCTGTCAAAGGTCTAAAATCATTAAAGATCAGCAACAGGCTTTAAATTACACTAAGTCTGTTAAACAGTATCTGTCATACCAAACACAGCATTCAGTAACATAGAAGTTAAAATAATCGAAACCTACCCTGATCTGATCAGGTGAAGGAGCTGTGTCTGCTTCTCTTGCAGTCTGGGTCCCCGTAGGCGACGAAGCCCCGCTCACCGAGCCCGGGCTCAGAGTCACATTGTGGGCGTTCTCCCCCCACTTCCACGGGTAGACCATAAAGTCGCTGAAACCGGGGCTTGTCGGTGTCAAGGCCTCCGCGGTTCTTGGTTTAATCGGGGTAGTCTTGATGACGGACACCAAAACTCTTTTGGGTGAATCGTTGCAGAAAATGACGTGCGGGTGCTTGTTATCGGCCATTGTATGAACGTCAAAACTCCGGTGTTGGTCGCAAAAGCTGTTAAAAGTTCTAACTTGTAAGTTAATATTTTAACAATCAAAGATATAAAAGCAAAGGATTTAAAAGCGCGCCTCTTCAATCTGGAGTGAATATGTCCTTCATTTCCAAGGAGAAGCACAGAAAAATCTCGGATCCGTTTTACAAAGTATCCACAAAAGATACAGTCAGATGGGATGATGATGGTAAGTTTCCTTCTAGTCTCAGCGGCCCGTATGAACTGACCTGAGTGTGCGCCCACAGGAACGTTGTCCCGCGTTGCAAAATCGCGCTCGAGCACTTGATCAACCAATCAGCTGCAAGGATCTGTTCCCACATGTCAGAAATGACCAATGGTAGCAGCTGCAGGGAGTCGGCGAGCAAGCAGCGGGGGCCTTATAGGCCGAACGACGTCGCTCCGTGCGTTCGTACGTGCGGAAGTCTCTGTCCAATAAGATTTAAACACTTTAAGCGCGCTCTTGCTCGCTAACAAAAAGATTGGCCGTAAGGAAGAGCAAGGTACTGGTTCATGCAACGACGAAGCCAATGAGAGAGAAGGGCGGTTAATTTTACATCGCAGCGGAGCAGATGGCTCTTTCCCGCGCTGAGGAATCTGTTTATGTTACTACATTTTGGTCAGTTTAAAGGGAAAAGAAACTGTGGCCCAGAGGCGCCAAAGTTACGTAATCATTTTAGGGCGGAGATAAACGAACAAAGACTGTACTTCAGTGAGAGAAAGAGAAATAGAAACTAAAGGTTATTTGACATTTTGTTAGCGTTAAATTAGTGTAAAACAGAAAAACACACAATTAAGCCACTCCTTTTCCCTTTACCATGAAAGATCAACCTAAAGCTGTCATTTATGTTCTAAAAGTTTGTAAAATAGCTTAGAAAATAACCAAAATAAAGTGTGCAGTCATGGGGTCCTAATTCAGCAGAAGCTGCTGTTGTAGCTTTTTTCTCTTGTCTGTAATTTAGTCTAACCTAGGAAGATCATTCAAATGTATTTGGACTGCACTGTGTCTTTTCAGGTAGTTATCCTTCTAGTCTTTGTCAAAATAAGGTCTGATTCACTGGCAAATACACACAATTCACATTATAACCAAACAATCTATAGTAGACCTAAATTTAAAAAAATACTGGTTCTACTTTTGATGAGTAATAATCTGTCATAATCTTTGACTTTCATAATGAATATCACAGTCTTGTTACAAATATAGCCTAGTTAAAAATTCTGTGCAAAAACATTTTTTTATGTATTGCAGAATTTCCCTCTACATTAACGATCATTTCCACTGTGACTGGATGCTCAAGTCTAATTTGCACTATTCAGTATTTCAAGTATGAATAAAGCTACACATTACCCCATCTTTTGGAGCTCAAACACACATTTGGTACTAATTGGCAATTTCCTTACACGTTCTGGTACCAGTACAATTATTTACTTTTTAATGCAGCACCTACAACGGTAAATTGGACCTTACAGACTTGTACTTTCCAATCTGACCACTAGATGCAGCTAAAATTCATTAATGATAAATATCCTGACTCATCTTGCTAGTGAGAGTGACACAGCTTTATCAGATTTAAGGTCTGTTCAGCTAATTTTGTTGTAATAAATGGATCAGAGAATTTCACTAGCCTAGGCCTATATATATATATATATATAAATATGCATTACATTCATTAGGTAATTTCATAAATAATAGTATGATAGTCATGACCCATGAGGGGAAATTAGGTTCCTTTAAACAGTATTTAAGAGGAAATGCAGTTTGTGAATCATTTTTGAGGTTGCACAGATAGACAGTTCAGTGCAAATTGCACCGTTTAGAAAATAATCATTAGAAATACACTTATTGAAAATGAAATAAATATTCTCAAAGTAATTTTATACACACTGCTTAGAAGTAAATGAGATAAAATAACCATTTTATCTGGGAGAAAAACAACAAAAACTCCACTTTGTTGGACATGAGCAAGTTCACCTTGTAATGTTATACCTGGGCTTTTGCTGCAAAGTAGGCTGTCACTCTTAGCAACTCGGTTCGGAAACAGTTGCTGCTCCTCTCAGTCTCCAGGTAATGATTGACCAACTTGGATTGATGCCCAGTCAGTAAAAAAAAGCTTTGTTATTCAACTAAAAGGAAGGCAAGACCAACTTCCAGTTTAACTATCTTTTATTAGTAAAAAACTGTTCCTCAAAATACTGCAACAAGTAAGATTTTAACATAGCCTTACCTTACCTAGGTAGCATGTAGAGCTACTTGGCTACCTTACTAGCCAATGAGGTTTAATATCGTATGAAACTGTTTTGAGATAACTGTGTGCTAAAACCAGCGTTAGGTTGACTGTTAGTTACCAATCTGTAGTGTCCTAACAAATTGTAGTGATTGAGCTGTTTATCATCCTAAATAAATACTGGTGTCCCCATAATAAGTTAGCTAGTTACCCTGAAAGTAGGCCAGTCACCAAACCCTGCGTTAGCTAATCAAATGGCTAAGTTGGCTAGTTAACTGAAACCTTTTTTTTTTTTTTTAGATTTGCATGTTCCTGCACCTAAAAAATCACAAATGTCCTCAGTGAATCCTACCTCGTGAATTGTTTATTATGTTTTCACATGGTTAGTGTTCTTTATTAAGAAATTACTATAGGCACTGTAAGTAATTAAAAAAAGCATTTCAAGGTTTAATGTATTAATGTTAGCTGGGATTTTGCTAGTATCATTCACTGAAAGGGAAGGTTTTCACTTCACATGTAATGCACCTTTTAGTCGAGGGTGAGTTGTTGTTAAACACATTAAATTCCATTTGACTTTAGTCCTTGTGACAATTGGAGCACCTCGACCTGACTAAGCAAAGAATAATCCAACAACGTTTGCAAAGAACTTGGGCCAAGTCTGTGCAATGAATATTGATCAGTGGATAGCCTATTGATGAGCACGGGGCGTGGCATCGCGCATTTCCACACGTGCAAACATTTAAAAGTGTCGACAAACTGCTGCGTGCATTTGTTGGATGTTCACTGGGGCAGGAAAATACCGTCCGCAGCTCTTTTCTGTTGTAGCTGTGCAGGCAAACGGTAGTTTCTCGAGCTTTCGTTCACGGTTCATCATTTTTAAGACATGTTTTCATTTTAAGGAGGTACTGACTCTTTGAATTCTACCTCTTCTTTTTCTTTATCATACACAGGCTAACATGCTGCCGGACGCCTACGGTTGTGTTGTGGCGAACAGGTTCGGGGATCTTCTGGATGACGATGCCGACCCGTACGACTTGATAAGCGAAGTGGAATCGTTAAAGGAGAAGGAGAAAAAGAAAAAGAAGAAGGAAGAAGAGGAGAAGAAAGGAAAGCTGAAAAAAGCTGGCCAGAAGGAATCTCAGAGAGACAGACGTCTCCCCCTCGCGTCGGATGGTCAAGACCTGGCTCCAGGTGAGCTAACAGCTTTGCTACATCCTGATTTGTTGCACACCCTAAATCCAAACTATTCTGGCAGCTGCTGGTATTTCTAGATTGGATAGTCCAGCCAAGAGTCGGTTTGCTCAGGCTTTGTCAGCTGCTGATGGTGCAAGGTCAGCGATGCTGCTGAGCACATGTGCGTGCTGTCAGGGTGGGTGGCTGCGGGGGGATTATCTGAAGCCAAATGACATGCTCCTAATTTTATAGCACATTCAGATGACATCCTAATGCATAAATTTATTCCTATCATGAGAACCAGCCTCATAACGATTCAATTCAAAAATACACTGCAAGACTTAAATAGATGGTCATCACTTTTTAGTATTATGGACTATAATAAATGGCTTTTGTAATCCAGTGCTTTCAACAAGGGACTTTTGATTTGCTTCAATAGACCTGTATTATTTTTACTTAATTGGGAAATAAAAAGGAAAATTGTCCTGAAATACAACTCTATGTATATAATGTATCACTACCTCACTTTTGCTCTTCAGCCCGTAAGCAGCAGCAGCAGCAGCAGCAGGCACGGCCTGGACCAGTGGCAGATAGCAGAGATGGCGGAGATGGCAGAGAGGAGGCCCAGAGGGGCACAAAGAGGGCTGCCTTTGGGGAGCGTAGATCCAACCAAGATGAGAACCCACAGGACTTTTCAGTCTCAAGGTACTTGTCCTCCAACGAGCTGAGGCTGAAACTCAACTCTGCATATGTATTTTCAGAGACATCCTCACATCTTCTGTTTGTACAGAGCAACCACCAAGTGTCTAAATTATGATGTAGGTAAATGTTACTGTCAATCACTTCACCTCACTCTCAAATTTAGAATCTCATACAATTAGATATTCTTAACTGTCAAAAGGGAAATTTCCTCCCATTTTTTTTTTTAAACCAAATTGGTAAGTTCATGAGCAATGAAACAATCATACTTTATTTATACTCAGTGGTTTTGCTGCTACTACCTTGCATGCTGGTTTTATTACAAGTAAGTGATGAATGGTGGTGATAGTCTACATTTTAGCATGAACTATACTTGAGTTATTGTTACTGAGTGGAAAAAATGTGACTTTTTTTTTTTAATTAGATCCAACTACTGACCAATGTCTAGAGCAAGACTCAACCAGCTTGGTTTAAAATGGAAGCTCTGTCACAGGAATAAACTGAATTTTGATCTGATTGGTCCCCAGGCCTTCCTCTAACGCAGAATTTGACTTCAGAGGCAGAGGGGGGATCAGAGGTAAGAGAGGAGCAAGAGGAGGAGGAGGATATGCAAGGAACTCAGACAGCATTAACCTGAGGGGCAAGAGAGAGTATGATCGACATAATGGAACGTAAGCCTTTCTGTTCATGTGTAGTTGTCTGGTTTTGAAAGCTAATGCTTTTGTTGTAATGGTGTATTGACAACTTTTGTAACATTCATTACAGAGGTATCTCTCCTGAGGAAAAGAGAGGAGGCAGAGGACCCTGGAACTGGGGCAGTGCTGGAGATGCTTCAAGGTAAATGAGACTTCATTATGAGCATGGAAAGTCAACTTGTACGCCACAATATAGACTTGTTTCTGTTTGTTTGTGTCCTTTTGTGAAGCGAACTAATGGACATGACATCTGATGCTCCAGTCAAATCTGAGGAACCCCAAGTTCTTCTGTAGGAAGAGAATCAGAATCAGTGAGTGTTTCTTAAAAATGCCATGAGGACCACATCACCTGTCTTATATCAGTCAGGTAGCAGTTGACTAGTCTAGACTTGTACAAGAAAAGAGACTAAGCAAAAAGAAGGAAAATTATGATTACAAATTTACAAAAAGAAGTAAAACTATAATTACAAATGATGTGCCCTTTTTCCCTAAACATAAAAAAATGATTAAAGGAATGTGCTTTTATTTTTCAGCAAATAACAAGTGCTAAAGTTAAATTGATCCAAAACTGAACTTAGCATAAAGCAGGTTTCTGTTTTAAGTTTGTTTTTATAAAAACACATTTAGATTCACCTTGAAATCTAAAACCTAAATGTATGTCAATGTGAAGTGGATTAACAGATAAAGTTTGTGCTACATATCATAGAGCATCAGAAGAGGATGGAGAGATGGTGGTCCAGGTTGCCATGGAGATGACCCTGGATGAGTGGAAGGCCATGCAGGAGATAAGTCGACCAAAAACCGAGTTTAATATCCGCAAAGCAGAGAACACAATTCCCTCCAAGGCCAAGGTCATCCACCAGTCAAAGCACCAAGAGGTAGGGCTGTGCAGATGACCATAAACTCACTGGTCATCTAACATCCCGATACCCTTGCAAATAAGGATGTAACACATATTATGTAACTTCAGATAAGAGTTTACATGCAGAATTACTTCACGGGTAAAGCATACTTTCTTTTTAAATTTGAATTATTTTCTTGACATATAATAGGCACTAAGTAATATGTGATTTTTTTTTTTTTATTTCATGTAGAACCTTTGTGCAAAATTTCAATTAAGCTTGTAACAGGATATAAACAGTTAATGTAATATTACAAAAAAGTATAACAAAAAATCATTTTAATTATGTTACAAGTAAAACAAATGTATAAAAATGGTTAAAAGTATCACAACCAAACACACTAAAACTGTTGAATTGTAGTAGGATTAAAATACATCACAAATAATTTTAAATACCAAATGAAAATTTCCTGCCTGCATCTGTGCTGCATGAAAGAACACAAAGGTTCCTTGAAATAATGAAAAATCTTTCCTTAAAGTGAACATAATATGCAAGACAGTATTTTTTTTTTTTAATCACAAGATGTTTATTTAAGTCCTTACTTAAAAGAACCTGATTGCAGAAATCAAAGCAGCTTCTTTGAGTGGGCCATGATTTGGCAGCTTGTTGTCTACTGCAATGGGCACCTCGAATTTTCCCCTCTGGCTTTTACTAAGGCTTTCCTCTGCCTAGAGTTTTATTTATTTGTCTGCTGTAACTGTTTTCCTCCACCATTCAGAACCTAAAAGAGGCTGTGGAGGATATGGATGATGGCAACTTCCTCCGAAGGTCTGTGAATGACATCACATCCCTTCTTAACATCAATTTTGGGAGTCTTGGACGCCCTAGTCGTGGAGGTCGGGGAAGAGGAGGCCGGGGTGGTCCAATTAGCCGCCCAGAGCGTGTCAAACCTGTATTGGAGAGGGTAAGTTTGACTCTTGGCTCACCTGCTGAGAGTGTATTTGTTAAATAAAACATTTAGATGCTCTGAATGAAAAATAATAAACATTTATAGAGGCATGGCCACTTGAAGTCAGTTTTCTAGATTGGGACATTCAGCATCAGAAACTCTTATATAAAAGTGCTTACCACTCTCTGTAATCAAAGAAAGTAATAAACAACCAACA
>JAPZDW010000021.1:13315323-13325436 GCA_029814725.1 Acanthurus nigricauda
CATCTCATATTCCTTGTTACTGTAAATAAAGACCTCTGTAGACAAAATATAGACAAAAATGAAATAAATAGACAAAAATTTAAGCTACACAGACTAATTACTCCGACAGATTTGTGCAATGGTGATGTTAAGTTCTTACAGATATAGATAATGGTGAAAATTTTGGCCAGTGCACAACAGGAATTGTCAGCGATAAAGATAATTTAGAAAAGGTGTGGTAATCTCAATGTTTAATTTTGGTTTAATTTTCAAGTGAAAATGTAACACTACTTACAGATCTGTCTTACAATTCCCAATAAACCAACTTAATGGATCCAAACTTAAGGTTTGTTAAAGATTAGCATATGTGTTTCTTTAAAAAAAAAAAAAAAGCATGTAGCAAATATATATTAGTGTATGTTTAGCATATTTTTGGCCCAAATATCAAGTATCAGTTGGACTCCAACAAGGCTCGAACTTCTAGATTATTAATTTGGTCTAAACATAAGAAGCAAAAATAAATATTTTCTAAAATATGAAATGACCGAGGAAACTGTACAATTAAAGCATGTGTTAAGAGGAATATGTAGCTGTGCATGCATTCTTTATCAGCTTTTGGCTCTCTCGCTCTCATTTCTATTGGTATTAGGCCAATATTAAAGTTTGATACAGAGCCATGCTAATTAGAGTTTTTAATGGTCGTTCCATCGTTGTCTGTCTTTACAATATTTAGCTGATAACGCTGTCAGTCTTTTAGATTGCTCACGGAAAGCATGTGAACATATGCCTCATGAAATCACTCGGTTCAAAATTCCCTTAAATGTGTTTTTTTTTTCACTTGCTGCATAATTTACTGCAGTGTTTGGTTCACACAAAAACTTTATAGGCTGTATTAATTCTTACATTGCCAAATTACAGCCAACAGCCTAATTTTAGTCTGTGTTTATAATAAATCTGTGGCATGGTACTGCATAAGCACACACACGTGTGCACTCACATATCAGGGTGGCAGGGCTCAGCCAATCGACACACCAGATGTTCTTGACTGACATGCGAGGGTGTAATCTGACAGAGGCAGGAGGAGGAGAGGCGGGGTCAGAGATTCACCACGGCAACCAGCAACAGATTGATTGACACCTCAGCTCCCGGGGTGATATGGAGGGGTGAGAGTGAGGGTGGGGGTGGAGGGTGGTAGAGACTGATGGGAGGGGTGGAGGAAGCTGGGGGGTACGAGAAAAAAGGAAGGAAAAATGTGATGCAGCTTTTCTGTTTGAGTGTGATTTGTAGCAAATAGTCATTTCTTGGGATTCAGTAACTATTTTGACAAGCTTGAAAAAAAAACACGCATGAACATTTCAGAAGACAACAAACAATTTGTACAATACATCTTTCTCTAAGTATATAGCTTAAATACATACACTGAACAGTAAAACACAATCCTCTTTAACTCAATCCATAAAAATGTAAAGCCTTTTTAAAGTTAAGTACACCCTCTCTCTCTCTCTCTCTCTCTCTCTCTCTCTCTCTGTCTCTCTCTCTCTCTCTCTCTCTCTCTCTCTCTCTCTCCCCCCTGCTCTTGTTCTGTTGTGTTTAATCAGCCTCTGGTGGATGTGGATATTGATTGAGGGTCAGTAATCTGCTCAGGGTTGGTAGTTTGCCAGGACCAGACGTGTGCATATGTGTCTGTGTGTGTGTGTGTTTGTTGGCTTGGTGTGTATGTTTGCTAAAAGCTGGTGTGTGCATCATGGGTGAGCAGTAAACACATGCACACACACAAACACAAAGTGGACTCTATTGTATCCTTGCTTAGGCTCGTCCAGCTGCTTGTTTAAAGTTACTGAAATCCATACAACATCTTGGATGTGCATGCTGTGGATGGTGTGTGTGTGTGTGTCAGTGAGAGAGAAAAAGAGTTTGTGTGTGTTTGTGTGCAATAGCTGAGGGGCAGCTAAGATAAAGGCTAAGAAGACTGAGAGATGGTTCTGTAGTCTCTCTGTTTGCATGTCTTCAGCACAGAGAAAGTGTGAGTGTATTTGTGCGTATTTGTTCAGTGCTCTTGTTTTGCATGTACTTATTCACAAGTTAACACATATATCACAGTTATTCATGTATGACTGTGTTTTATATGAATTATATAAATGTTTGTAAATGTATCAGAAATTTATCTCTGCTCTGAAATGAAGTTTGGACTGTGGGTTGTAGCCGTAGATTCATGTTTCAAGTCTGTAGTTTAACCCTATATATGTATGTACCAGTGATCACAGAAACATGCATCACAGGTACTGATGATCAAATGATGAAACTTAAACGTTTATATGCACATAATAAACACACAATGATACATGCCTAGAGTTGTGAAAAAGTTCATAAAGACCAGAGCCTTAAGTAAAGACAGACAACACACTTTCTCTATGCTGAATACACATGGGGAGCGCAAACAAAACTATGTCTTAGTCTCCTCAGTCTTTATCTTGGCTGCCCCTCAGTTGTGTTCCAGCATGTCTGATAAAAAGTCTATGCACATATTTTGTGTAAGTCTGCATTAAAGATGCCTTTCTTGGCTTATATCCAAGTTTACAAAAGTGTATGAATGTTTTTTCCTTTTCTTTTTTTTTGTTGCACATATGCTTTCCCCTGTGTGTGTGTGTGTGTGTGTGTGTGTGTGGTACTTCCAAATGCTTGTCCACGATGGACGTCAGCTTGCTAGCTGCCTTCATTCTCTGTTTTATTCTCATCTACCACAAAGCAGCACTGCAGCCCCCTTAAACACATATAAACCAACAGAAACATATTCACACACACATCCACATATCCTCCTCAGAAAGGAAGGGCCTCCACACCCTCGTTGTAACTGTCTATGCTAAATGCTCTCTGGATACAGAGACTTCCTTTATGTCCTTTGAGAGTTGATAATTGTCTGGAATGTTTCCAGCATTAACACTTTGTGCTGTGACATAAATCATTTCAAAATAATAACAGCCACCATGAGGAAAATAAATAGTGTTTAACTTTCAAAATGAACATCATTACATTCAGAGTGCAGAAACATGAATTTTGACTTTTCACAGTCCTGAGAAAGTACTAATTGCCATCTATTTCTTCTGTTTGTTTTGATGAAAGTAGACCAACTTTGCAGCTGTTGTTAATGATTTCTTGGTATCATCATTCACTAGCAGATATGCCCTGAGACTGGTGTGATGCTTCAGCTCAGTGTGTTTCAAATTCATTGCAGACATGGCTAATGTTCTGACTTATTTTTCACACCAGGCAGGCGCAATTTGCATAAAAATGTAAGAATTTGCTGTAATTAAAGAACATATCAAGGCTACAATTGTATTAAATATCAATTTAACAATGCTGGTGGAACATCACACCACTGAGCCCTTATGTCCAACCCAGCATTAAATTCCAAAATTCCATTTTTATAGACAGATTTTTACGGCCTGTGCATACCACTGATTATCTGATATAAATATAAAATGGCCCTCCTCTGCACAGCGGCACTAGAATTAGCCAGAAAAGAGACAAAGCTCAGAAAAATAAACATGAGCGACTAACAATAAATAAAAGAAGCTACAGTGACACTGGTCGGTGCAACAAGCCAAATTAGGCTACAGAAATGAAATAGTTGCCACTTAAACACAAACATAAATCATTACCAAAACCAGAAACCCTAAACTCTGCAATCACACACACACATGTGTTAAAGCAAAGATACTGGCATAGAGCATGCACAAAACTCTATGTTGCTAGGCAGCACAGTTATTGTTGACATCCTTGTCTGCAACAACTCACCTGTCTGAACATAATTCTGTGAAACCAGCACGCTGCAAAGTCCTCAACCATCAGTTCTACATCTTGGCTTGAACATTCTCAGATCATACTAGAAAAAAGACCTTTTTGCCTCTATGCCCCACTCTACAATTTTTTCAAATATTTTGAGCCAAAAAGATGCCCCTGCATTTCCAATAATCCTGCACACTTTCTGAGCACTTTAGCATTTAGCATTTAGCCCAACCACTGTGCACCTGCAGTGATCCAGTTGACTGGGTTTGATTTGTATTACTCAACAGGGTGACTCAAATCTGGGTGGTGTGTTAAATCAGTGAATGGGGTGTTGGTAACTTTTTTTTTCTTTTTAGTTTTTGAATGTTGATGTTCTTGATGTTCAGCTGTGATTGTTTGCTTTTGCTGTCAAATTTCATAGGACACTCACATTAATGTTTAACATTTGCTAACAGATACATTTATTAAGATAAACAGGTGGTTGGACTTTCTTGTATTGTCCTGTTAGTGCACATGGCTGACAATCTTCCACTGGTATACTCCTCAACAATTGCCTTTGTCAGTTCATTTTGTAGTTCCATGTTTTTCCTAATCATGTGAAACCTGGACAAATAAAATCCTACAGTAAATGGATAACCAAGTCACTAACAAGTCACCTGATTGACTTATATAGAATAAATAGCAAAATATTTAATACTTGAACGTTCTATGGCACTGATTAATTTTAAATTTTTACTTTGAAAAGCTGTTTGTGAATGTTTTCGATGTGGTGTTTGTGTGTTCATGCTTGTGTGCGACTGATGTGGTGGTTGTGAGTCTTTGATGTGATCACGCAGAGCATCTTCAAAATCTCTTTGACTGGAAATGCTACATACTACTTTTTTATCATTGCTACTGTTGTATCCACTTACTTCTGTCTGAAATCCACAAGTGAAACCAAAAAATTTTCTTTAATAGTCATTAATGTGCATCATGGAAAATATGAGATAAAACTAATTAAGAACAAGTAGACTTTGAGCGTTTCGGATAAGTTTGAAGCAGGTAAATTCCTCAGTACATTGTAAATGTGAAATACCACTCTAAAGATCCAACAATAAGTGATTTAAAGTGGAATTTTTCTGAAACCTTCATCCACAAGTTTTTATCTTAACCAGGAGTGCAGCGCGGAGGGCACGGAGGAGCTATGTAGATTTAATCACTTTCCATTCTACTTTCAAGGCCATTCAAAGCTTATGTTTAGGCGGTGTGGCGTTTGGCCCACCGAGACACCAGGGTGGAATCAGATGAAGCATGAAAAGGTGAGCTTGAGAGAGCAAACAATGAATTGTGTTTGAACATTTCTGCTGCTGGAGCTTGCTGCTTCAAGGCTGCCTACCTCTGCAGATAGAATATTCATCCGCTGTATTGTCCCGTAGAGGCATGTAACCTTTAGCAAAAAACCACAGCGCAACTCGACCTTGCTTTTCTGCTTTGTTACCATGCAGCCTCCAGTACAAACAGCAAAGCTTTTTTTTCATTTTTGATGCTACTATTTTTTTTTTTTGACCCGTATCATCTCACCATTCCTCAAATTGTTTTACTGCCAGTTATACGTTTTGTCCAGAAGGAGAGTTGATTACTTTTGTCTGAACTTAAATCAGTGAACTCCCAGGATTCAAGTCTCCGACCTCCAAGGTGATGTTGGCATTTATTACTAAGAATAGATCATAGTCTGTCTGCCTTTGCCCATATGTAGCCATTAGTGACTAAATGAAGTGATTTAATATGGTCAAAACCAATGATACAAGTGTCTGTAATGAGAGCCAGATGGTGTTTTCATCACACAATACTGCTGTGATATGACCACTGTCAGATTTCAGCAGGAAAAAAGCAGCTGCCTCTGAGGTTATAGATGTTTTCCACACACTTTTTCTGGAAAAAAAATAACCACTTCACAATACCCAGTAAAACTAGATTTTTTAAGGAGTTACTCAGACACTTTACTTCTTCCTCTCATCCAAAATTTTTCTGCATTTTCCAAGGATTGGAACGTATTGAACAATAGCCTGTTGTCTAGTTTAGCCCAAATTTATAAAACATTATTTATTATTGCCATATAGAATTGCCAATAATTTCAGTATATCAACTGCAGCATGAACACACCGGTTGCATCGTTGAAGGACACCACAAGATGCAACCTGCCGCTCTGCTCTTCAGCAGCAGAGGCCACAATCTTTCATGTTGCAGTGCATCTTTTTCTCACTACATTAGTGCATTTATGCATTAACTACATTACTACATTATATTCCCTAATTTCAAGCTTTTTTTCTTTCACCACACAATGGTATTTTTTTTAAAAAGATTGCATAGAATGTGAGAATTTCATTACACGCAGCAAAAAATAAATTATTTTTTATTTTTAAACATTTGTTCACAGTTTTTAAGATGAAAGTGGCAGAGACCTCTTGAGAAAACATTTCTGCAGCTCATTTACAGCTGTCATAGTTAAATCTGTGATGGCTGTGGCATTGGGCTGTTAAATGATTTCCAAATGATGAATTAACGGCAAAAAGAGAAACTCATATTTGGTTCTATTGAATTAATACTTTTTTATTTGTTTTTAATTGCATGGCTTTTTTATGTTTAGTTCTTTGATGTAACATTCATATTTAAAATAAACGATGGCGTGGCACTCGAATAGCATGGTATCAAGTCTGAAATAACTGCAGGGAAGCAAAGATTATAAATTTTCCTTCAAATGTGCTAAATGTTTGTGCACATGCCTCCGGTCTTGGTTTGGTTAACCCTTTGAGTGATCTGCCTAAACAGCACCCTGTATCACACAAAGACAGCCTTTCAGGCTCTGGGGCTTGGCAGGAAACCGGCTATTACAAGGTCAACGTTACCTTTATTACTTCTTATTAGTCTACAATACCTCATGGGAGATTTTGCATAAACATACACCCACACAGATACACAGGCTCACAGAGTTATAAGTCCACTGAAATGGCAGTTGGGATCCTGCCTCACGCCGGTGGACGTGCCCTGGGGAGCCCAGGTAAACACTGGCTCTGTGTTTTTCTGTTTATTGTTTGGTTATAGGCTATGAAATACCCGATTTTCTTTTTTTCCATCCACAGTCTCAACACAGTTTATGGGATGGAAATTGGAGCTCTTGTATAAAAACACTGTCATGCGTTTTTCGACTGTAGCATGTGCGAGACATACATGGCGGTGGTTCCTGCACGCACAGTCACTCAACCGCTCAACAGCTCAGGCATTAGCAGTGTATTTCTAGCACTAATGAGAATGAGACTCGATTTCTTAGCTGTAATTGTGGATGTGTATTTTCCTCCTTTTCTCTAAAGATTAGGTTTGTGAGACCCAGGGGCCTGCTGATTGTTTTGAGTGCCTCTCCACTCTGTATGACTGCGCTGTGCCGCAGGTGCTCAACAAAGCAGCCCCATTGGAATGCAGCAAACGCGCCTCCATTGTGGCATAAGACGCATTTTATCGACACCCTATTTCTCCACTCCTCTGAGTACAATCAGAGAGATCTGAGTGGCCTTGGCTTCTGGCTAATACAATGCATGTACACATACAAACTCACAAATATACTGTACAACAAATACACACAGTCTCTTTCCTCTTCAACAGCCTTAAATGTAGTCAGAGAAAAGGCATTATGTTGTGCTGGAGCGAAGCAGGCTGTGTCTATATTGAAAGAATACATTGAAAAGGGGTTGTATTTAGGTTTCTATTGTTAAGTCGAAAAGGTTGTACTGTTTTTTTCCTTTTTTTTTAGTTTCTGCCTCCATTTTCGCCAGCTATATGGTAAATTAAAGCAGGCCTATGTAGACACATCCATTAATATCAGTCCTTACTGTTTCCAGAGAAATACTCCCAGTACATGCATCAATAAAGTAGAATTAGTGAAAAGAGAGGCAGAAATATGAAATGCTCAATAGAGTATGGCATTTACATTGACAGTCAAACCATGAAATACATCTCTTTCTCGCTCTCACTATTACTCTGTCACCCCCTCTCCTCTTTCACTTTCTTCCCACTTATTATTCACAGACCATAGTCCATTGCTAAGTGCAGGTGAAAAAAGCCATTAAGTCACCGGCTGGGAGGCTCGTGTGTCTGCGTGTATGCGGGGGGGAAAGAGTGACAGGAAGACAGATTGCTGCCCATTCTGAAACATGACATCCTAATCGGTGTGCATGTTAATTAAGAGACTTTATTGAAATGTTTCTTCTGACCGAAGAAATTGAAGGCTTAATGAATGGAATGTTAATACTGAATGCATGCGGGGAGGCGTGTGTGTGCGTGTGTTCATGTGGGTGTGCGTGTGTGGGTGTGTGTGTGTGTGAGCGTGTGGCTGTGTGTGAGCTGTGAAGCGCATAGAAATAAGGAGAAACCCTCAAAAGCTTGATTCACATTTGTTGTTCCTATCAATATTTCTTCATACATTTTTTCCCACCTCTTGCAGACTTGTTTCCCTTAATAGTCTCCTCCAAATGGCAAGGTCGAAAGTGGTTTAGTATCTCAGTGAGCTCTGCATTTGGTTTCATTTGGCTCACTCTGCCTCTTTTTTTTTTTAATCTCAGCAGGGATTTGGTTGTGACACTTGTGAACAGGCTTCACTGACATTCGGAAAATATATTAAATATCCACCATATGCTCTGAGCGGAGGCAGCATGACGGGGTGTGTGTGTTTGTGTGAGTGTGTGGCTGTGTGCATGAGCATGCATGTTGTTTGAGTATTTGCACATGTGCACAGAGATAGAAACACAAACAGTGAAATGATTCGGATGATTCAGTGTTGGGAGTATCCAAAGTCACATTTTAATGAACTCTTTCCTACAGTTCTCACAGTTTTTCTGTCATCAGAGTTCAGTTCCATAAAACGTTTGTACAAATTCATAAATTGTATATGATGGCCTCATGTGGCTCTTATATAATAGATGGCGTTTGGGGTTTCGATTCAAAACACTTGCAAGCAGATGTGAACGTTATAAAAAAGAAAAATGCACTAAAAATTATACTGTGTATCACCAAATAATAAAAGGTCACGCCACTTCTGTCATA
Organism: Acanthurus nigricauda; assembly: GCA_029814725.1. NCBI lineage: Eukaryota > Metazoa > Chordata > Actinopteri > Acanthuriformes > Acanthuridae > Acanthurus > Acanthurus nigricauda. Next base: position 13,324,162 of record JAPZDW010000021.1, read on the forward strand.
GCCAGGCACTCACTTTTATTCATTAATAGCTGATCTGATATCGCAGCTTATTTTAACTAAATCTTTGCTATTTCATGAAGCTTTGTATTTTTTCCGCTCATCTCACTAATGTATAGATATATTGTTAGGCTATAGAAAACTATTTAGAGGCTACTTCCAGGGTGTTCAGATAAGAAACGAGATCATTTTTGAAAGCAGCCTGTTGCATACAGAGTTCATGGACAGATTTGAGTAACTGTGATTGGATACAAGTGAGGAATTTGTGTTTATTTTGATGCTTTATAAATTTGTATCAGAAACCTCTGGAGACAAAAGGAAAAAGGAGATTAGTTAATCGTGGTGAGCTCTGAGATCAGAGGCACAGCTGCCGAACTAACACTCTTTCAATCACATGGTCTGTGCTTCAGTTTCTAGCCAGCTTACTGTAATTTTTTTTTTTTTTGCACATTGGCTGTTCTTCACAAGAAAGAGTATATTATTCACATGCTGCCTGGTAAAGAAGATTCTGCCCTGTCCTTCTCCTTCATGAGGGAAACATCACTTGTCTTTGTCATCCCCAGCCTACAAACAGTTGATAGCCAAGAAGAACGTAACCATTGTTTTGTTAGACAAAAAAAACGTATCATCAGGTCCACAGAATGTGTTTTTATGGCTGAGCTGACCTTCAAAAGTCACCAAAGAGCATATTCTAACACTCACACCACTGTTTTTCCTCAGCCTTTTCCTCCAGTGTGAGAGCCACAGTGGACTCTGCTACTATTGGCTTCTGCGATCAATCCCCAAATATCAAAAAGGTTTCTCTCAGGTGAACTGTGTTATAGGTGCAGTGCCATACCTGCAGCAGCTCCTTAAGACTTGGACCCTGAGAGGAGCTGGCAGGTGTGTCAAGGATGGTCCCCCACTGAGTTAATCCAAGGCGAGTGAGTGCAGTAACTGCCTAGAGAGAGGTTTCAGTGGTTCCAGCAGGAGAGAAGAGTTGATTCCATTGGATCTGTGCTCTCTTTTGTGCAGCTTCTATTAAACAGGAGTCTGTCAAGTTCTACCATCAATTGCCATGTGCCAGAAATCTGCTCCAATGTGGGATTTGAGGAGAGATTGGTTTTCAACCACCCTCTGCTGAAACATTTCCTACAGGGAGTGAGGTGCCAGCATCCAGTGATAAGTGGAGCTGCTGGTGGTTCTTGACACCCTTTCAAATGAGCCGTTAAAGCTGCTGGGAAGTGTCTTTTTTCTTTTTTTTTTTCAGCTTTTATCAATTCTTTCAAAGTACCTGCA
>JAPZDW010000021.1:14069054-14079792 GCA_029814725.1 Acanthurus nigricauda
CATTACTAGGAAAGCAGTAGTCCCATGATTCAAGATATAACTTTTGTCCCACATTGTACAAAAACAATAATAATATAATAATAATAATAATAATAATAATAATAATAATAATAATAATAAACAAACACAAAAATACAAACTGATGTTTAAAAAACAGTAAAAATACAGACTTCTTAAAATAATTTTTTTTAAAAAGTAAATCATCATACATATAAGTAAATGATAAATAGTGTTTATCATAAATAACAATCACCCTGTCTTGTTTCGTCTGTAAAGTTTTAATCGGCTTACATTATCTGTCATCCCTATGAGATAAAAATTTTTTTCCTGTTTTTTTGATAGACAAGAGATCCAATTAAAAGGTTGTGTTGTGAAATGTGACCCTACCTAGTTTCAATGGAGTGCAGCTGGTATGGCAACTCTGACTTACCCAGTCTCTGAGCACAGTTAATCCTTGAGGGCAAAAGATGTCCTACTGCATTGACTGGATTAGATTATTTTTAATTGTGTTCTCTACCTGTCAGGACCTGCATGAAAAGTTCTAACCTGCAGTGCCCTAGTTACTCACCTTGCAGAGCGTGTGACAGTGTACTAATGCTGGGTCCCTACTGAAGTGACCCAGGGCAGACTAAGTGTGGACTCTTAGCTGCATGTCAACATCAGCCTTTCTGCAGTTATGCACTACTTTGGTCAAGGGCTCATCATCCAAGGGGGCATCATGGCAAAACAAGGAGAAGTTGCCCCTTCTCACAGCTTGGTGAGGAAATGGGCTGCAGTTAAAGTTAGAAGGTGACCTTCTCCCTGAAAGGCCAGTGACTGCTATCACAGTAGGACAGTTGAAAAGATCCCTGACATGATCTTGATGGTGCCTTGCCACAGAGCTGAATATCTACTGGAAACATGTCCGCGCACACCTGTTCACCTGATTTGACTTTTTCAGATTACTATATTTACCCTAATGGGAGGGAGGAGCTCCGAGGTCGCCATGTTGACAGTAATGCTGAGGTTATTGCTGCTGTAAACCACGTTCTGGAGGTACATAAGCTCCACAAGTGCTGGATAATGTGAGTAAATGAGGACTATGTTTAATAATCAATAATAAATGTGGTAAATTCTCCTTGCTTCCTTCAATCAAGGCCATGACGATCTCTATCACTCCTCATACCATTTAAAAGAAATGAGTTAAATGCAGATCTATTCAAAATATTTAACAGTAAGAATTGTGATAACAAAGGAACGTGTTCTCATGTTTGTAGTCATTCAGATTTTGAACGGATCCATCGTCGTTGTCTTTCATCAGACACGAGTAAGACCAGCAGTCACATCCTGTCCCACTACTGCCAGTCTTAACTGACTGTTTCGTCCGACCTGGATGCTTCTTGCATGACTGTGCACTCATCTGTTGAGCATGAAATGCCGCGGATTGGTTTAAACATAAAAGAATGTTGTTTGTCCAGCGGTACCACAGATGGTTTTCTTATGCTTGTACAGAGATTGATGATGGAATGAAATAGGATGAGAATTGGCCAATCAGTATTCTAAACTGAATTTATGGTTACATGTGTGATATTGTTGAGCTGGGACTTGGAATAAGAGTCTTTATAATATAAAACATTCAAATTAAAAAATCATTGGAAGAATGCTTTGGTTTAGTTTGTATGGAGTTTTAGTTTAAAAAGTTTGGTATAAGTTAGTGGAAACACACGTTTTAAATGAGAACCCATGTAGTCAAGAGTATTTTCTGTACAACACTGTGTAGTTGATATATATAAAACTATCTCTGCATTTCTAGCAGACACAACAATCAGCGGCCTTGGTTGCCTTAGCAGTTCGTGTATTTCTCTAGATAGTTTCCCTGCTTAAGGCAGGTCGCTTCTTTCTCTTATCTTAGCACTTCAATGTCTAGATATAAGAAGGTTGTTATTTTTCATTTTTTCTGTAAATTTAATGACAAGAAGTAGCTCATGATGTTCTCATGCTAACAGCATCTCTGTGGGCTCACAGTCTCTCTGCTTTCAAAGCCTGAAAGAACCCCTCAACCCAAATTACCACAGTGTTTAAGATATTTAATTGAATGCCTCTTATTTTTCAGAAAACATGGTCAAATGTAGATGATGGTAAGATCATACCACACTATTTATTTACAGCAGTAAATTCCAACAAACTGCTGTGCTTTGCAGGCACAAAAAATGTCATGATTTCAGTTTATGATGTTCATGATTGCTATGTTACTGTCTGGAGGAAAGACAAGTTTACACCTGTCCATACGTCCTCTCTATTTTTTTTTTTTTTTATCAAAAAACAATATGGATAGGCAGCTCAAGAAAAAAAGATGGGTTAAAAAAGTGAGGTGGTGAAAATCCAAAATTGATATTTAACCATGTCAGATATTGTTATCATTTGTTTGTCATGACCCCACTTCTGCTGCAAACAAAAACCCACAGTGATGCAAATACACCCTCACAGACAAACACACCATGTTGAAGGAGGCTGAGGTGATTGTTTCAAAGTCCATATATCTTGACAGAGTGGCTTGAAGTGACAGAACATTGAACTTTGTTGTTATCGGGATGGACTGACCTGTTTGGCATCATGACTTTTCACCCAGACTGGTGAAGTCACCATGTTTACTTTGACTGCCTGTCTGCTGTCATGTCTTCAGGATGTATTGTCCATTCACAAATTTGTTTGCTATAGCTGGTCACAGTTCTTAAAATTCTATAAAGCCATGTAAATAAGTTGAACTCTTTCTCTTGGATCCTGGAAGGAGTCATGAATATAAAAGGAACAAAATGATAGTTAGTATTCGGGGGGAAAAAAAGCCTCTCAGTTTTGCATTTTTGCACAAATGTTGCAGCTTAAGATGCAAACTGGCCAAGCTTCAACAAAGTTTAGGAAAAAATTACAGAGTTAGGTCAAATGATCAAAAAAGGTGAAAAATTTGAGCCTCATCCTGCTGCTACAGGGCCTGAGATCATAGAATTCATTTCTTTTCAAGTATGTTCTCTTCACAGCAAGGTACATAAATTGTGATAAAAGAAGAAAAGAAAAGCATGTTTTTTTTTAAAAAAAAAACTATAAAGTGCTAATAAAATCCCCACACTGAGAGAGATTTAGAGCACGAAGTGTGTTTTTAATGTCAACAGTCCGCCGACTGTATTTTGATGGGATGATGCAGATATCAGAGAAACTCTGGGGATTTTCAGGCATCTACAGGGAAAAGAAAAAGGAGATTCATGAGAAAGAGAAGAGACAGCTTTGACGTGCAAACCAAGACAAAACAAACTCACCTGAAACACAGAAATGTGCTGCAGCTTGCTAGGTGATGATAACAGACAGAGCACACCAGCAACACAAATATGCAGGTAAACACATGTAAACAAAATTGTAGATGTCCTGGTACAATCCAGTTTAGTAATTACTTTAACCACTCTTCTACTTAAATAGATTCTTGGTTCCCGCACCCCACCCTTCTCAGCAGAAATTAATACATTGCAGTATATCTGTCAAGCAGAGGTGTAATCAATTTTATGATGAAAATTCTGTCAATCGCTTTGAGAATAAAAGCGAGTCCCAGTCTCGTCACCAACCGCCACAACATGGCTGCTTTTTTTCCTCATCTTTTGTGTTTGTGAGTCATCGTGGTAGAATGTGTTTCAGAAGACATTACTACAGAAGTGGCTTCGAGTGCTCTGCCAGGTGTTTGTATGACTTTGGACGGATTTTTGTCAACATGGCAGCGTCACAACTATTCAAAGTGCAACCACAAAACTGCAAAGGTGTGTGGCAGCAATCAGAATAAAGGCCCTTTGACATTTTGACTTGGCACTGCCTGTGCTGTTGAATTGCTCATAGTAAACTGTAAAAGCACATTTTAGCTGGAGGTACACACTGCTCTATCCGGTCATCCACCACCAAGGTCACATTTGTAACAGTCACAGTTGTGAAGTGTAACACGAGCCTGTCCAGGTCGTTTTTATTGGAGGACTTGTTGAATTTTTAGCTTAAAATGTCTTACTGCGAACAGGTTACCTTTGTCAGATCAAGTAATGTTAAACTTTCAAGTAATAACTGTTGACACATGCATTTGTTTTCTGCAAAACCATTCCCCTGTTCAATACAAGGAATGTCAGATCATATAAAGGCAGAGCTTAAATAAGGGTGCAGTCCCGATGAGTACTGAACACTTATGTAATAATCTAGTATGATGTTACATTATCCCTTCTTCATGTAAATGATATACACCTCTGATATACACTCATAGCCGCTTCACTAATGCTACATCCTGATGAAACGCTTGGAGACGTCACATAGTTTGCCACTGATCTTCATTTAACTTGTTTCACCATTCAGCAACTGGCCTTTTCAGCACGACTAACTTGTGCTACATTTATGTGTTTCTTTCAGATATGAGGTTTACCAAATAAAAAATGAAGAAAATTCATTAAGCCTGTGTGAAATGGCAGATTTTGTCTGCCAAATGTGGATGTAAGCGTCATATCTTGCACCACGTTTAGGTGTGTGCCTCTCAATCTGTCTTTGACTCAGCTTTCACGGTTCTGAGATCAGTTATGATATTGCACACACTGCAAGAATACACATGTATTGACGTACGAAAATGAATCAAATCACAAGCAAATTGCACTGTGATTAATCAACTAAAGTCTGAAAAGACACTTCTTCATCACCATGGCCAGAATGTGGGACAACAGGAAAGGGTGGAGCAGCAGTAACCACAAATATGTCATAAAAAACACAAATGTAACTTCAACAGGCAGGTATTTTCATGTTAGCATGCATATGAAAATCCGCAGGAGTGACAGGTGGCACTGAACAAGTTAATCTTTATTTTATATATATTTAAAGTTAACCATGTGACATGACAGCCAAGCTTTTTGTTCTATTCTGCTTTGTATTTATTATATTAATATCTTCCGTCAGTCAGAGTGATGGATTCACTGTGCAAGATCTGCAGCAAGTTGCACCCTGAGGCACAAAAATACAGGATTCTGCATTGTCATTGGAAGTGTCACTGTCATTAATGGTTTTTATTTTCATGAAGTGATCTTCTTAGGTGTGTTTGCTCAATGCTGCATATTTTATGTGTTTTCTGAAATGAGAAAGTGGTGCAGAAAGATGAAGACGCCCAGCAGGAGAGAGACTTTGGCAAAGGAAAGACAGGCAGCACAAAATTAGGAGATGATTTATTTAAGTTTTGTTGATTTCATAAACAGCTGAATCACACATGGAGTCAGCACTGCTTGCCTAACTGTGAAAGTCACTGTATGTGGCTGGTTTATGTTTATGGCTGGGTGATGTTTATGCTAATGTTTAAGTTTGGATAATAGTGACGCGCTGTGCTGCCATGCTTGGTTTGTTGTTTTCAAACACGGAAGATAAAAATAATGATTCAATTAAGCCTCAGCACATTTTGGAGCCACATTTGAGAGATAAGTAAGGTCTAATAGGGCTAGTTGTGTGTTTTGTTTCTTTTGGACAGAGTCAGGCTAGCTGTTTCCCCCTGTTTACAGTCTTTGAGCTAAGCTAAGCTAACTGACTGTTGCCTCTAGTTTACCATACAAACATACAAGTGATATCAGCAAGAAACTGATTGCCATTTTCAAATTTGGAGTCACACACCAGTTATGAGCCGTGACATCCATTTCAGTTCCAACCAGATGTGTTCAGTTGTTTGTGCTTTTCATAAAGAGCTGGTGAGTCAGCCAGCTTTTGTATGTGGACATTGGCACGTAGAGTTGAGGCTGAAGATAAGAATGCTGGGTGGGAGAAAATCAAATCTTTTACATTTCATTTCTGGGACAGCTTTGGGGAGGAGTGAATTTACTGCAGACAGTGTGTAGAGTAAAAAGAGGGTTGTAATTATTAATAAACTGTGTGTTACATTTGGAACAGTGTGTGTCAGCAGCAGGTCATGTAAAAACATAAAGCAGAGGACAGGGTAAGTATGATACCCATTATACACACATTTTAATACTTTTGTCAGTATTCACATTTTGAAGGGGCACCAATGCAAACTCAGCAGTATTTTCCCACATTCATATCATGAATGCAAATACTGCTGCAGCACACTCAAATATGAAAATTCACCACATGGAAACTAAGATCCAGTTGCGTGGGTTTGAGTTTGTGCCTCAAAATCTAGTTTTCACATTAGGGTTTACTACATCACTTTATTACCTATTATCAAAGGCAATAAAATGAAGCAAATAGCATCTATAAACACCGACCTGTTAAACATATCACACACCATATCGCAGTGGCAGTGATGATACTTTAGACTGAGCTCCCAGTTATGTTTCATCCTGTTGCTTCATAGAAGATCATGTGCTCAGAGCACATGGGAGGTCATTATTGTAATGATTGAGCAGGAGGCTTCCTGAGGCTGCTGAAGGTCATTTTCACTCTGAAGTTCTGTTTCAGGTTAAAATATTGACATTAGTGGTTTAATGTCAGTATCTTTAAACGTAGTGATTTATGGATTGTTTCTGATGTTGTGTTGACATTAGCTGCTAAGGAGCATGCTATTAAAATGTTTAGCAGCTCGGTCGTCATGTGACCCCGTGCAACATGTGGACAAGGGCAACTGGGGGGGGCAGAATCAACTCGACACAGCTGACTGTGTATGGTTATGCTCTTAAGAGGGTTTATTTATGTTTAGAATGGAAACTGTGACGTGTAAATGAGTGTGCGTGTGTCTTTCTCTGTAAGTGTTTATTTGCGTGTGTGTGCGTGAGTGCGTGTGTGTGGTGCACCCACCGGCTGTCTGCCCCCCTTGGGAGAAAATAGACAAGGAAGGTCAGAGGAAGCTGGAGTTCACGAGTTCACTGCCAGTCTACTGATTCTGCGATGCGATGTGTGCGTCATCTCTGCTGCTCCTGCCATGTTTCTTTTATTTATGTCAGGTTACACACTGCTCTCAATGTAGGACAACATCTCTGCACCTACAGCAACATAAACAGTACAGTCAGTCATACGCATACATAAAAGAATTCTGGCTCAGTCAATACAATCAACAACAGGCATAGAGCTTCCTGGGAAACTGGTCACAAACACCTACAGTGAGAGACTCACAGTTGTTTACACTCATGCTGATACAAATACAAAAGCACTCCCTTGTAACATCTTCACACATAACAAATACACTAAGGGAGCAAAGGGGGGCTTGTAAATAACAGGTCTACATTAGCTTTAAATGAACTTCTTACTGCAGTCACTGCCATGACATTATTTGAGCCCAAACCAATTACATTTTTTTTCAATAAAGGCAGTCATCTGTGGAGGCAAAACAAGATCATCAAAAGGTAGACAAAAGTACTCTCAATCCCATCAGCTGTGTAGTTTATTGTCTGACCAAGTACCCGGCTCACACGATACAACAAATCTGCCCTGCACCAATAATGAGCTTTGGATTATGCTTTGGTTGGTGTTTTTCATGAACGGAATAAACACAACAGAGAAGAGGTAAATATTACACCTCTGGAACTATTTAAACAGAATTTCAGTGTGGCAATGCTTAAGAAAAACAATTAATACATGCAGATATTCTTACACTGTTCAATATGATGCTGAAAGACAAATCTGCTTCATGATTAAGGCAAAAACCCACATGAAAATTAGTCCATGGACAGCTGCAGTGACACCACAACATCTCAAAGAAAGGCACTGAACATCTCCTTGACAGAGGAACTTTGTGTTGTCTGTTTCACTGAAATGTCAAGTTGGAATAATCTGAAAACCAGTGCTTAGGTTGGTGGCAATGTACACCCGCTCAAAGAGAAATCCCTACTCTGACAGCACAGCATAGGCTTTGATAGATTCTTTACAGAAAACTGCATGACTGGCAAGTTTTCTTTGGAAAGATTTCTAAAGAGCTTGGCACTTTCTATACTCACGGATCCCAGACTAATCCGACACATGAAACCTAAATGTGAAAAAACCAAGTTAAGGAAAACAATCTCTAATTCTTCTTTTGACATTCTCACTGTTGGTGTTCTGTTTTAGGCAATAAACCTAAGTCTAAGTATGTGTCTCTTTGTGTTTCTACTGGGTCATTAAGGTCATTTAAACTTCTTTCAACATTGCAAGGCATATCTGTATGCTTGACTGGATATTTCTTCCAACAACACACTGGTAGAAAGCATGCAAAATGTTTTCCAATAGCAACAAAGGTGTGTTTGCAGCCTAACCACCTAATGATGCCGGAGGTGATGTAATCGTGCAACAAGTGTCTGTGGCTGAGCTTTCAGTTTAGTCATTCCCCTCCTGAATCGTCCACAGGGGATACAATTCAAGCAACTTATGATTTGCAAACTTGTGTATATATGAAAACGAGGTTTACAAGTTCAGTCTATTTCCTTTCCCATTAAACAGTTGAGTTAAAAAGTTGCGTAGGAAGTGAAGACTTTACAAGAGAGGATGAGTATGAGTCAGAGAAGGAGTCTGTGCAATCTTAAAGTCTGACATTAGCCAAATTTCTTAATTAGCCATCATTTCCCTGATGGGTCTTTAACACTCAGACTACATAAGTGCATGTGGCCCAGTTAAATAAATGTTACATAACTGTCTAGTTTAATGGTCACTTATTGGTGAAGTAAAGGAGTCATGAAAACTTACAATCCTCATCAAAGACTGTACACGTAGTCCAGCACAAGTTTCTTTGAAATAGTTTGAGGGTACAGTGTGTGAGATTTAGGGCAGAACACAGCAGAACTAGAACAAAATATTCAGAATTCCTTATTCCATTTTCGTCATGATTATAAAACATCTGAAACAGAAAGCTGTGTTTTCAATACCTTAGAATAAAATCTTAAAGTCTACAGTGGGAGCAGGTGCTCTAATGTTGCATCACTACTGTTATGATCAGTGTTTACAGGAATAACCCTGTGACAGACTAAGAGAACGGGGTCCTTTTGACATTAGACTAGTTGGTGTTGTTGAGTTTTGGCTCCAACTCTATTAAACAGCCAGTAAACTCGACCAAAACAAAAAACAGGAGAGGAATAGAACGAAGCATTTCCAGGTTTGAGCTGATAAAGATGTGCCAAAAAGCTTACTGCTAGAGATTTTTGGAGAGAAAAGATACTGATAAATTGACTTTTGTTTCACTCACCAGCACAAAAAGTAGACATTCCACTTTTTTTTTCACTCAACAGCAACACTGAAACGCAAGCTGACTGACAAAGCAGATGCAAGAAACTCCCAAAGAAAAAACCGACAGAGCTCGCCTTTTCCAAGAGACAGCTGAAGAAAGACACTGGCCTGGCTAAGCTGATAAGTAAGATAAGGAAGATTACTTTAACCTATGAGAGTCACGTTTTCACATTTATTCCAAAACTTAAAGAGAGGCACTGGGAAACTAGTTTACAGCTTTGGGGTTGAGATTTATCATAGGCCCAGGATGCATTTGCAACATAAAGGTCATGTTTCCACACTAGCCCAGAACAGACAAAACAGACCCTGGCTCCAGACAGGACATTTTTGAAAGTTTCAAAGTCACCACTGGCTTTCCTTCACGCTTAGACGAGGAGGGTGAACCATGAAATATTCAGTTGGTTGGTCTCCTACTTTGATAACCAAGAGCATGTCAACTGTTACATTTTAAACAAGTCGACCGGAAAAGAAGGGAGTCAGTTGATAAGCAGGCTGTCAGTTACGGGAAAACCATCTGAATTTTTACCTAATGACTTTTGTGAATTGTTTCTAATTCATTCAGGAGAGGATTACAATGCATCCAAAAATCATTATTTGTCCCACCCATGCGGTGCATAAGTGTGAATGTGTAATTCGGTGTGATCTGGAAAGCTTTGCAGTTGCAAGATGTGTGTATCAGTGTTTTTGCATGTGTCTGCTTCTTGTCAGGATTGCAGAGACAACAGAGAGACAAATTTCTATAAAAGCAAACAATTTCCTCCATCTGCAAACTGATTACCTATTCCAGCAGGAAGAACTCGTAAACCAAAGCCATCCAAGAAAAGTGCTGTTCATTTCAGTTGACAATCTGTTTATGAATACCAATCCAGTGGGATATTGCCCTTCTATTACTATTCAAAAGCACAGAGCAAAAACTGGCTAGCACTTTCCCATTCATCTTTGAACTTGATGCATATTTGAGAGACACAAAAAGCAAAAGAGCTCAATGAAAGGTCAGTGCAGTTTCTTTACATCAACGCAGCATCTTTACAGCTGCCACTCAAGACTGTAAATGCAATCTTCTTGTATAACACATTGAAGACGTGCTCACTGAACAACCTGTACCATTTTTTAGGAAAGAAATATACATTTTATTAAGTATTAAGCCATTTCAAGAAAACGTTCTTTATTTATTATTAACAAAACAAGTACCTTTGTTAACACATAGCAGTTTTTTAACCCATATACTTTACAGGGAAAAGAGCTGGAGGTCTACATTGACAATTCATAGTTTTAACTGCTGTTAGGTTTTTTCTATATTATGCTGAGTGAGAGTTTATGCGAGTGTGTAAGGAAGTGTATTATTCTCGTTACAGACACATTTTCTATTGCTGCGCCCTTTCAGCTTTTCAGTTTTTAAGGTGCTACTTCAGTACAGTAACAATAAAAGTGGGTGCTAATGCTCCTGTCAATATATATGGCCAATATACTGGCCTCTGGAAAAAACAGGTGGTATAGAACGGACTGTGGCTGAATGATAGCAGCTGACGTCAACCGGCCCATTGGGATCTGGGTTGGTACTCCTGTG
>JAPZDW010000021.1:14573601-14583802 GCA_029814725.1 Acanthurus nigricauda
ATTAGTTCAGGCTAAATGAAACTTTATCCTTGACTGTAAAATAACAAATGACTAAGTCAGAAGGACTGCTAATAACGTAGCCAGTGGAACAATTTTGGTGCTAGGGTATATTCCAAGTTTGCCACCTTGGATAAGTCAAAATAAAGGGACACTCGACCAAATGGAGGGCGGAGGGCTCGGCCACTATTACTAGTTCAGTGCCCATTCAAACTCTGACAGTGTCGCCCAGTCAGGATTTTAACTAGTATATCGTTTTTTTCGTGCTGGTGGCTTGCATGTATTTGCTCCATCTCCTTCCTCGTCAGTCGTCTCTCCCCCCATTTCAAATGGGGAAAAGTAGACCTCAGCCTGGACTTCGGTCAAGTTTCGCTCCATAGAGCCGCCTTGAGCCCTAGGGCGCGCGCGTGTGACGTACGCATTGACGGGAAGAAATCAGAGACAAAAACGCAGAAGCAATGGGGACCTTTCTAAAACTACAGAACGAAGGCAATCAAATAAGGTTTTTGCATTTCCCCCCCAAAACGGGACAAATTGTGTCCCGGGAAAGATTTTTATTTTCCTGGGATAGCTTGTAAAAAAGAGAACAATTCTGGGAAAAACGGCGGCAACTCGAGTATATTCCTTCTCTTTAGCTTTGTGGAGGCAACACTGAGCTATGCTAGCAAACTTCGTACCAGTCTGACGTAACACACGGCAGACAGCCATGTTATCGATATGGATTCTTCTTATCGATCTCTCGGTAAGTTAAGGAACTAACTAGCACTCAGAACGTTAAGTCAGAAGAGTTTTACTGGGATTTGTAACTTTATTTCAAACTATATTCACCTACACTGCTCATGAACATAAAAAACTCCTCGTATTGCATTTTTGCATTTACCAACGTAAACTAGCTAAAAGATAGCCTGACAATGAGCAAGGTATTGTATTATCATTTATTATTGTTGTATGCGTTGTTGTATTCACGTCAGTTCTTGCAATAACAGCACGACAAAAACAGTTAAATATCGCCTACCGACCATTATACTTGATCAAAAGTCAAAATACAGTAATGCTTTATCGCTATTTGCATTGTTAACGTTAACGTTACATCTCTGATAAAACTCTGAATTCATAATATTACAGCCAAAGAACTGTCCCTGAAACAGTTGCAGCCATCAGCAGTATAAAAGAATACATACAGTTGTGGTTATATACATACTGAAAGTTGTTTTTTTCTTTTTTTCCTTTTTAATATTAAATATATTTTATACAATACTCAGTAAAGGTCTGGATGCCTGCATTATTCCTTCACATGGAAGGAATTCTGCCTAATAAAATATTGTCGGTGGTAAAATGTGTAACACAGACAGTGCAGACACTTTCATAGCTAAAGCTATTGTGCCAAGGGAAAAATTGCGTCGTGCCTTGGGTGAAAATGTACTAATATGCCTGGGCGCAGCGTCCGGGATTTTATACATCGTGTTTGTATGTGTGTGTGTGTGTTAAACTGTGCACTGTGAGCATCTCGATAAGCAAACAATAAATTTTAAAGTAAATTAAACTTTAATTATTGTAAAATGACGCGTCAGTGCAATCATTATTTTTCATGTTTAATTTACAATATACAAAATAATCAAAGATAAATAATAACAGTTAAATATCGCCCCCTCAACTAAATCTGCCTTTGTAAAGAACTAGGGAGGGACCCAGCGTTAGTTACATTGCCAGCCCTTCTCAAACTAGCCAGGTCATTAGAGGGAAAGAGACCATGCCACTGGCTTTACAAACTTAACATTAAGAAGCATTGCTGTTTTCAGTCAGTCATCAGTGTCCATATTGAATCACATTTTGATGGGAGATATGCAGGCTTATATTCAGCTCACCACTGCCTGCTGTTTTCTGTTGGGCAGTACAGATAGGAATGACTCACTCCCAGCTCTGCAGGGCTCACTTCTGCCTTGGGTCACTGATGTCATTACGCCATAGTGGACCATGTGCATGAGAGAAATGGGATGTAGTCGACAAGACAATACTTTGTGTGTTTTCATGTGTATGTGTGTGTGTGTGTGTGTGTAAGAAGAATGGTCAAAGAGGCTCCCAGTTCAAGAGAAAAGGAGAAACACATATACTTAAAATGGTATAGTCTCATATCAGCTGTTACTAGAAAATGTACAGTATAGTGTGACTCGCTTTGTAGACAGTGTATGGTATACATTAATATTGTTTCTGTAGATTAAAAAAAAACATATCTCATATCTTAGTCCATCCATATATATTTTTAGTACTATAGTATTAAAAAGAACATTTCATAGTATTAAAAAGTTTTGTAGCACTGAAAATAGTATAGTAGTACTATACAGATGTCACTATAGGAGAACAAAAAGAATATTTAGAAAGAAAACTTGGTGTGAGACATACAAGCACTATGGCTCTCTGGGGACCTCTGCTGGCACTTCAGAGCAGAGCAGCACAATGTTATCATGCCTCCTAATGATTCTTTGAGTTTAACTGAAGGAAATGTTTGCATACCAGTATTAATTTGGACTGTTGCTACTGACTTTGACATTGTGTTATAATTTACTGTAGTGTTTTTACAACCCTTTATTGGTTTTGCTGGTATCCAGTGAGCAATAAGAAAGAAATTATACTAAATACAGCTCTAAATGCCACAACAGTCTCTTTTCCCCAATAAGAGTCTAATTTTATGGCCAGAACTAACTAAATTATGTCAGTGCAAATTCTTTGTGTCTGAAAGTGTATCAATGTGACAATATGTGTACAAATTTATTGACCTGATATTGACCTTGTATTAAATCGGCATTCATTTCTACAACTTTTCTGCCCGCCTGACTGCAATGCCTATTAAAAGTTGTTGGTGACAGTGTTAGACAGTAGGAATTCATTTTCAAAAACTGATGTAAAAAGTAGTTTTAAATTAAATAGATTGTGAAAATGGCAATTTGAATTTTACAAAACCATATGTCTTATCAAAACAAGCTGTCACCACTTTGAATAATAAACCCTTGCATGCACCCCCCCAACCCCCACCAAAAAAAGCAGGGTTGATTTGAGTAAGCAATAGAGTTTCTGACAAAAAAATCTAAACTGTAAACTGAAAGACCTACATTATTTAGAATTGCAGTCACTGACATTAGAAATAATTATGATTTTTAAAAATAATATGTTCATAAATTTCTGAAAGACTTAAAATTAGCATGATTGAACTTCTTGTGGAGGTTACACTTCCTAAATGATTGACCATATACTTCCATAATTCTACTTGATAGATCATCTGATAGATCCTTCCAGCCCGGTAAACATCCCTGTCTGTCAAACTCAAGTCTCTGTTACAGCTTAACAAAATCCCGATAGGTACAGCTTTTTGTCCTTTAAAATTATTCTTTTTTTATTGCACAGGCTTCAGCATTGAAATATTTTATTTCCAGATTTTTAGTATCATGAAAGAGATGCTATTGGCACTAAAAATGAGGCTCAGGGGTAATAAAATGATCTGTATATTTTGCCTATGGCAAAGCTAGTATATCCTTTATGTGTTTTCAATCCATCTTTAAGTGGTGAGTCATCCAATAAATTGTCTGAAAAACCTGGAATAGAAGTAATTTCAGTCAAACAGCATTTCATTGCAGTAACACAGCAGACTGTCAAGCTGTTTCAAAATATCACCACATCTGTTGTCTCCAATTTCACAGCACAAGAAGAAAACAATAAAATGTGTGACTCATACTTGGGTCTGCTGGACAATGGGTAGAATATAGGACAATTATTTTCTAGGAGCTTGATATGTGAGAGCTAATTTACATTTCAAGTAAATTTTATTGTATTTTCATCCCTGGCCCACTTGCTGTGAAATTGTTTTTAGCTGCTACAAAGGGCTCATCACTGTCAACAAAGTGCTATGGTAATGAATGGAAAGGAAATTGAGCTTTTTGGCAGATACAGCTTAATAACAGCCACTTTTATTTTGTCCATACTTGAGACTGAATTGGAGCTTCTGCAGGCGCTGCATTAGATCAAAAGCATAATTTAGACTGTCATAGCCTCTACTAAAATGAAGTCTCTATCAAATGACAGCACATGTCTGTCATTTGCAGGTTTTCTTTCAAGGGTATGTGTGTGTGCACATTTTTGTTGGCCTGTTTGTAAATTTTGATGCATGAATATGTGTGAGTGTGATTGTATTACATGAGGTGACAACCCCTCCAGTGGTTTGATTTATGTGAAGCATGGATTGAGTGATTGCTGTGGTTGTTAGCTGTTGTCCAGTGTAAAGGACAGGTCAAGGTGAGCCATACAAATGCAGTGACTGTAGAGGAGCTGATCCTCAGTGATGTCTCTTCATATTATACAATATCTAATACAGTTGAGACTGGTCTTTCTTAACTTTTTTTTACCATGTCGAGGAAGTGCAGTGCCACTTGGAGGAGCCACTGCCATGTTTGGGCTCTGTTAGTAAGGTGATGACTGCTGCTGCTGTTGCTTTGCTGAGGCTTTTTTGTTCATTTATTCCTCTCCACAAGAGCTCATCTTACCTCAGAAGTGCTTCAGGGGTGATCTTGAAACCACAATCAGTGACCAAAATACTGTTACTAAATCAATTGGATGGTAATTTGTGCTGCCACAGGTAAGTGAAGGAACTTCATGAGGTGGAAAAATCCCCTTCAGTCAATAACTGAGAAATGATACTCATGAATGCTATGTGTTAGCTTTTAGTTAGCATCAAACATGTCTCACCGCCTTTTAAGAAAGTACATGATGTACATAGAGTAGGATATAATTTATTTAAATGTAAAGAGTCATAGATTAAGCCTTTTATTTGCTTGGACTGATCTGTTTATTGCTTGCTTCACTTCAATATTTACCATTGCGAGCTTCACTATTGATGTCAGTGATGTATACTCTCTCATTGGCTTTAGCAAATTGAGCAAAAACAGAGAGACACAGCACCTGCTCCTCTCAGCTGATTGAATTTCACAATAAAAGGCTGAGATATTTTTAAGTGATTTTTCAATAAGCAGTTGTGTGAACTCAACGAGAGAAAAGAGTTTTCAAACAGCAGCTGAAATTTTGAGCACATTAGACAGCCTTGACCCTCTACATTTTGGTGAGGAGAAGTCATAGCTCAACTCAGTTTTTGCTCACTCGCTTAATGTGATCACACAGGATAAACTGTCATCATTCTCCTAAAGATGGCAGGAAGTTAATTGAAAAAGCTAGCAAATGATTTATCATAGAGAGAAGGGAAGAAATAGCATGTGCAGAGGGCAGATCTTGTACATGCACAACATATCTGAATCTATCTATGAAGGTATAACTGCACCTGCCTACGCAACAAATGCTTGAGCCCAGACAGAAATCAACCCCCTGTGGTTGAACTGTTGCAGAGCATACGCCCTGTCCTACTAATCCATCGCACAGCATACACCTTACAGGGTACGCTTCTATCAAGACACAACAAGATATGTTTGTTTTAGTGCACAGACATTGATGTTTCTCACTGGCAGATCTTGGAAGAATTAGTCATGGCTGTCACTGATTGAGAAGTGTGTTATGAGACTGGTAATTTAGTCTAAAAATGTATCTGTGTCACAGAGTGTGCACAACGCTCATTGCAACCCAGTTCAGATCAGTGTGGTGGTGAATATCTAGGGATCTACTGACTGCAGTTTTAATTGAGAATATGCATGTTGAAATACCCATATCCTCTTAGTCCAGCTTTGAGTAGCATGTTTAACAAGGTGAATAATAATGCCTGTCTAAGATCAGGAGTGTGATGTTGTTTATCCATCTATTTTCCCTCAGTGTACTTTGTATCTTTGCCATGTCTCCTGCTGATTCAGTTTTTGCTAAATTAGCCTTGTGCTTTCAAGGCCAAATTCCACATTATTTTGGAGACTCATCATATTTGAGCTCTAGGCCTGCCCCGGAGAGAAAACGAGAGAAAGAAAGTAAGAAAGTTCATTTAAGTCATCTGTGTTGCTCCTTTTGTTAAAATCAAGCCCTGATGGACCTCTGGCTGACTTACAGCTACTAGGAATAATTTGCGAAGTTCATGATGCTGTGAATTTTTATGAGAGGTCCTTAATGTCAAAACAGTGTGCACTGAGGCACTGAGTTCTTGACAGATGCAGAATTTAAACTGCATTGCCACGTTTAGGGAAGTTTGTATCACTCTGCCTGATAATTAGAGTTTTCTTAGTATTGTCAGGCAATGGTTAGTGCTTTATACAACCACAGAAAAGTAGCATTGACTAAAATAGCCGTTTATTGTTTCAAAACTGCAGAAATGCAGTCAAGACAAATTAGAAATAATTGACTGGGTTTTCCAGACAGTCAGTGATACAACAGAAGTGCAGCTGTGTCAAGTAAACCATAGCAAGGCTTCGAGGACAGCACTGTCATAAGGACTTTACTATTATTATATTAGCATATTATTTCATATTAGCATTATAATAACTCTTGGTGACTAAAGAGGGATAGTGAAATGTTAGATGCCAAGAAGGATTTAGACTGCTGTTAAGAGATAGTGGGAAGAGATTTCAGGGGCAGTTTTTAGACAAATCAGTTATGATTCCTGAGCCTGTAACTGTAGTTGAGCATGATGGTTCATAGCAGTTAACACTTTCAGAAATAGCTGAATAGGAGTATAGGTCAATGCTGTGGTTTGCCCTTGCCCTTGCCCTGAGGTTATCTTGTGTCCTGTGATTATCTGCCTTATGTGCCTTATGCCATAAAACATTTCACATCTTTTTGCCTTTCCAGGTTGTACAAATACTGTGCCAAATCTTCAGTGTAGATCTTTTACAGTATAAGAGGACCAAATCTACATTTTAAATTGTTTTGCTATGATTATTTGGTGTATCCTCATGTATCAAAATGAACAAAACCAAGTGTAAATGATTGGATTTCAAATAAACCACAGCAAACATAATTGGTGTAAATGTACACTAAATTGTCTTTGTTGGATTGCACTTCGATAACCAGCAGGAAGCGTATGCTAGGTATACTCTTTAATTGTATGTAAATTATATTTGTTTTTACATGTAATTGGTGCAGTGTACATGTTCAGGCCTCTACACATGGTGCTCATTATTACAAAATATTTTTGAGGACAGTTTTCCATTAAAAGAAGTAAAAATCATGCAAAGCTTGTGCACCATAACAAGACCAATTGTTCTCCTCTCCTCTCCTCTCCTCTCGTCTCCTCTCCTCTCCTCTCCTCTCTTCTCCTCTCCTCAGAGCAAAATCGATGGAGACTGTCTAACCAGCTCTGTCTGTTTTTCTTTTTGTGGTAATTACCTTGCCATCCTGTCACTCCACATCTATTTAGTGCAGATGGTTCCTGAGCTAAAGGACTGGAGTGGAGGATAATGTGTGACCCATTTGACTGATCTCCCATTCAAAGAACATTCAGGGTTGTTGTTGAGTCCTGGTGGACAAGGAGAGAGTGGAGCTGGTGTTGTTTCTAAGCTCATGGACCATAGAGATGAAGGATTATGTTGTGAACAGCAAGTGACATTCACATTAATTTGTTTCTATGCACAGGATAGTCAGATTAAAAAAAAAAAAAGGGTGGCTTGAACGTCACTTAAATAACTAATATTGCACACCTACAATGAGAAATGAAGTTGCTATTGTATGGAAAAGGTTTTATTCAAGAACTGCATATGTATTCATGCTAAACTTGATGCAAATATACAGACAACACATTGGTAGCTGTTATAAAAAAGCAGAGCAGAATGAGAATTGCTAAATTGTCTGTTGATTTCTTGATACTTCTTGGAGGTTGATAACAACAAGAGAGACTCAGACGTGACAGGAATGCTGAAACACAAATTGACTGTCTGCGTGCACTTCAGTCAAACCAAACAAAAATTTGATTATTTACCTCTTTGAAGTTTCACAGGATTTTCTGCATATGTCATAACATTTTACTCTGATGTCCACAACTGTGAAGCTAGCTAGTTTGGCACTGCCAGTCTTTGCTAAGTGTGTTCATGTCTGTGTGTGAGGGAGAGAGAGACAAAGACAAAGAAAGGACAGAGGGAGAGACAGCTGTAGGCTCAGGGTTATAGGCCAGGTAAACAGAACAGGGTTGTGTAACTCTGGCTGATAATTCGCTGACCTTTACCTTTCACACTCTAATGCATTCTAATGGGCCAGTGGATCCCAGCATGGCTCTCCTCTCACCTACACACAACCATGCATTACATTCTTAATTTAACAAACACACACATGCACACACATACTCAGAAGAAAAACACCTGGTTGTCCTGGTGATCAAAGCTTTTCATATTCTGAAACCAAAAGGCCAAGTAGGCAAGGCCGGTTCTAGGCATTGGTAGTGGGGGGCAGTGTCCCACCAAATTCTCTACCTGCCGGGCTTAATATCCTTTGCTCACCTCAGGTAAGAAAAAAAAGGGCATTTTACTCTGTCTTTGTCAATCCATCAGTCATTACGATGCCACTTTCAAACAAGACATTTTACAAATGATGATTTGTTGGCTTAGCCCTATAAAATATAAAGATGCAGCATGACAGCAGCTGCACGTTTATGTACTCTACAGGGACTTTTTCCCTCAGATTTTAGTATTTCTCTAGCAAGGCTTTGCTCTTTTCTTCTCTCTTCCTCTTTGTACTTATGCACTGATTTCTGGTTGCTAAGTGTCCCCCCATTTAGGGCCCTCTTAGAACTGGGCCTTCTAGGAGGTGGTATAAACTTAACTCAGTATGTCCATACAGTGTCCTCTTGTTGCAGAGTAACATTTCAAAAACTTCATGAACTGCATACACAGTACTTCTAGAATTATACAATATGTGTTTGTGTTTTTTTACTTTTAGTCGAGACATGACATGAAGTACCAAGCTGTTTGAAAAATATCCATCAGAATTGATTCAGTATTAATGTGTACACTTTAGTAGGGATTTAATTGTGATTTTACTTAAATCCTGTGCCTCCCCATAAGTGTTTTTCTGTATTTTTTTCTTTGCTCTCCATCTGGTTTGGTATGACTGAAGCTTGTCTGTTTTCAGAGGTGGCACTGCACGCATCATGCAAAAGAATGACCGGTCCGGGGACGACAACCAGCGGGACAGTGTAAGTGAACAACATCTTTGTCTTAAAGCATTCTTATCCCTTTTTTCCCCTTTAACATCTTTTAACCTTTTGTTTTTGTTTGACTTCTTCATATGGCAATACTATTCTTAAGTCTTCTGTTTCTCATCATTATGCATGTTTTTTATATTTAGATTTGGCATATCGTACATTTACAAACACATGTAACTTTCAACACGCTTATTTACAGAGCTACTACGACTACCACTACCGTAGTTTTAGGAAACAATTGGACACTAGCATTTCATTAAAAGTGTTAAGAAAAATAATCCCCCAAATGTGATACATGCAGTGAAAGTGAGAATATTTAAATTTGTACTTAAATTGGTCTCTACTTGGTATACAAGATACATACAAAATTTAATTTAATTAGCAAATTTAGTTGTCAGTTGAAAGATCAAATAATAAGCTAATCATATCTGCCCTAAATGACACAATGGATAACATACCATGACATCTAACATCTTTGTCATGGTTGTGTAAGAACAAGAAAAGAACACACACTCTTTGCAAGCATAACAACTGTCAATTTGAAGAATTTCATCTTTAAAGCTATGGAATGTCCAATACCATCATCTGTAGTATTCATAATACTGTTTTACTAAAACTCTTCTCAAACTTAAAATTGGTATATAATAATTTGATTGAATAAATAATTATTTATTAAATAAGCATCTATTTTACTCATCCCAAACAGCGGCTACAATACCATAAACATCAATCCTACCATAATGGTCTCTCACATGGTGTTTTCAGAGTTGTGCACAAGCTGTCTGTCAACGACATCAATCCATCTGGACTTAATAAGCAGGTTCATGGAAATCTTAAACAGGTAGAGAGGTCAAAGCAGCTGTGTTCAACTAGAGGTGGAGCTCAGATATAGCAGCGGTAGACACTATCCTGCTTATCCCTCAGTGCATTAATAAGATATCCAATCATACTCTACGGTTGTTGACCTTGAGTTCAAACACAGAACCAGTGTGTGAAATTTTAAAAAGGATTTACAACAGAGTGTCAAGGAACGTGGCTAGATGTTGAAGGACACAACGGCTCGACTCAACTCGGTTCACAAAAAGACAGGTTTATTTA
>JAPZDW010000021.1:14701841-14712260 GCA_029814725.1 Acanthurus nigricauda
TAAATGTTTGAAATTCCTATGGTTTTGGAGTTTGAATTGGATAATAAGCAATTTGCAAATGTTTGTTTTGGAAAATGTGATTGTAGGCTTCAACAATTTTTCCATTTTAAGAAACACTGGGTTTTAAAGCCGTATGTAGTAAATTAAGTCTGTCAGAGAGGTGACTACCAAAGACTAAGTATAGACTTCATGACTTTTTTTCCCACAGTTAGCCACCTTTCTTAGTCACATTTCTGAGCCTGAAGAAAACAAAGTCTGAAGTCTGCATGGAAACCACATCAGTGCACATGAGGATAGGTCATTGAGTACAAGCTGTTCTGAGAGGCTTCCTCGTCATAAACTCTCAGTGAGTCTTCAAACATATGATTTTATTTTATCCAAAAGGTCAAATTTTGGTCTGTAGGGTAGATGAAACATCTCTTTGAGAAGACGGAATATTTTTTTCATAACGTTTTCTCTTACTTTTTCTCTCTACCTTTATAGACTACACTAAAAAATTAAGATTTTAGTCAGAGACTAACCAATAGAGTAACCTCTCATTTCAGTCCTGTTATAATACTGGGAGGCTGGTTTGCCATGTGACTCTGAGCACTGTGCTGACACAAGTATTTCTTTGCCTCTGAGCCAGATTTCTTCATGCTGGTACACGGTTCTCACATTCATACTGTCCAGCATCACTTCAGTGTTAACACATCACAACACACTCATGTTATGAGTGCACGAAGCCAGATGCACCCACGTACAGTACACACATGCGCAGCCTGAGTAGGAGCTTCTGTTGGTCTTTTCCTCAGCAGTCACCCCTCTCTAGACTTTTCCTTTTTTTTTTTTTTTTTTTTTTTTTTTAATGGCAGTGGCGATGCTTGGGGGCAGGGCTCTCTATCCTCTATTGTGCTCTGGTTAGTCCGTGGGACCAACAATAGTGCAGATACTGTAGCTTAAATCTTCTCTCCAGGCTGTGAGTCAGTTGGATATATAAATAGAGCACAGGTAGGCTAAGTCATGCATGGCTGCTGTGAAATATTAAGTGGCTGTCAGTAGTAACTAATTTCCTGGCATGAACCACAGTCACATCCTACAAATGAAGTGTTTGGGTTGATCATTTTGAGGGGAAGTTCACACAGAATTCTTTAAGCCTCAAATGAATAATAAGTGTTAATTGTATGACTTCACTCCATTTTTACATCCTTGACCCTCCTGGAAACCCACTGTAATTCTCATTTTCTCATTACACAATATGCCATTGCGCCCTTAGCAACTGAAAGCTGATTGGTTGTCAGTACCCGACTGTCCCTTTTGAATGCTGCCAGGTCACTATAGCAACCACATTATAAACATGAATCTAACAGGGGACTGTAAAGGCAGACAGGAAATGTGAGTGTGTCTGTTGCAAAGGAATTGCTCCTTGACACACAAAATAACAGCAGATTTCAAGTAGCATAACTGGCTGAGAGCCCTCTCATTTATGCAAATACAGTCCTATATGAATCTCTATTACCAGTCTGTTGTTGTCTTGTAATAACCTTATCATTGCTGATTTACATACTTGAAAATAAATTTCCAACCATTGTAATTATATTCCGTTTCCTTGTTCTGCCGTGGAGATGCAGTTTCCATGGCACTAAGCTGCAACAGCAGCTTTAGGCCCCAGTTGTATCTTATTTGTCATCATGCTGTATCACTCAGTTCCCTCTTGCTTTCTTGTACAATCCAGTTAGCTCATATGGATGAACAAATTAGCTGTTGAACCTGACAGGTGGGAGGAGGAGGACCTCCCCAGCCACCGGTCAGTTTTTGCTTTGCAACTGAGGGCCAACTACATTAGCTGCATTTACCTAACTGTATCACTTGATTTCTGTTAATCAGTCCATTTCTGAATTTGTCTTTGGAAGGAAACTATTTAAAATTTTATTCCTCTTGTAACATATATGTCATTTACTTGAGTTGCATTGTTTAATGCTGCATTTTACACCCCTACTGAACTTTTAGGATGTAATACAGAAACACGACAGAATTTGTGTTGTAAATAACTTTTCTAACTATGTCTCTCTACTTGGACCTAATTTCATATTGCAAATTACATGTGAGCAAAACATAATTAACCATTAACCTCTTTTTTAACTCACTTTTATCCTCTGACCTTAGAGTTGTTCTTCTGACTTGAGGAGGCGTTAAGTTCGGAACTCAATTTTCCACTTATTCTTTCACCGCATAAATATTCTATTAATCGGTGCACAAATCATAGATATAGACTTATATAGAGAGAACTGACATCTTAACTTGCTTTTAATCAGATAGTTCCTATTTTTAAATCAAATATTTTTCTGTTTGAAGACCAAGAATTAACTGATCCAACTATTTTCCCAGTGCTATCCTAATTTTGGTTTCAGTATTTATTCTGTGCCAGTGCTCTGAATGTAATTTTAAGATTTTAAATTTTGACGCATGGGTATCATGGGAGTTTCTTTCTCGTAAGTCATTAAGAGAGATTAGTGTTTTCCTAAAAACTGAGAAATTGACCCACAATGACTGAATAAATGTAACTAAGAGGGGAACCAGTAATTTAAAAAATTACACTGACAGTATTTAATGTCACATGGTGACCATTATCTGATTCAGTGACTTGAATTTAGGCAGTGCCTCATTAGACAATATCGAACATTAAAGGACAAACCTATAATTTCTGTTCAGAACCAAAACTTTGTATTCTATCAGTGTTAGCATTGGGTAATACATAAAAACAATACACAGAGTTATTTAGGGCCCTTCTGTTGAACATCTCACTTTTTTTCCCGTCCAGTCTTCACTCTCAGGCTTCACACTTTCACTAGTCACCGTTAACTGATTTAACTTGCAGTTCAGCTGGTCTCTCATTTGCCTTTACTTTTAGTTACCTAACGTGCTCGTTTGCATCCTCCATCTGTGGCTGTCCTAGTCCCAGTCTGTCAGGCCACTTTGTCCCTAAGCCCCTAACAAGGTCGCTGACCCTGTCAGTCGTGAGAGGTGGAGAGCGCTTCACAAATTCCTCTCCGTCTCTGGCACACAGCCAATCAATTAGCTGTTTATGCACTTTTGTACTTAACCTGTACCAGAGTACACATCCCTGCACGCTCATTTGTATCACTGATTACTCCATGCAACTGGTTTTGGGTTTGTTTTGTTTTTTTGCCTTTTTTCTTAACTAATTGTTAAAATTTTTTAAGCTTTGAATCGCAAAATGAATCTATTTACAAAATGATTTGCAGCATATATATGAAAAATAAGAACATACTTAGATTTGTTGTCCCCACGTGATTATTAAAAAGGTAAGCTTGTATGCACAGGTTTCAGTGTTCAGATCCAGTGGTTCTGGTTTTATGGCTTTGAGCCTCAGGGACACTGAGTGACGACAGTTGCGCCGTCACCTGGCGCTCTGCCACAGCTTGTCGCTGCCACTGACAGCGTGTGGCCACCTCAGCAGCTAGGCAAACATTTGCTTGTGTTACAGGTTGTGTCTGTTTGTGAAAAGGGAGCGAGTGAAGCAGAGGCCTGTGTTACAAGGCCGTATGGATCTGTTTGCATTTCATCTATCTGTACATGTTTATAGTACTTGTGCTCAGTCAGCTCTTGTGTCATGTGAGTGTGTGGGTGTGCTCGTGTGATGCTCAGACATTCAGTACGGGTGTAAAAGCCTGTTGTGTCTGTCATTGCGTCTGTGACTTTGACAGGCCCCCTCCACCCAGGAGCTGTTGTCACATGCTGGCTGCTTCTGTCAGTGTTGAGCAGAGGCCGTAACTCCGCAGAGATTCACGGTTCTGTGTGTTTGTGCTGCTGATGGTTGATGCTGTTCTTGATCCTGCAACATCCCTGCAGAGTAGACTGCCCTCTGCTGGCTGCAGAAAACAGTTAACAGATTTATCGCTTGAGATATTGAGATTTTATGTTGATAGATTAAAGTGTCTGAAAATAGTACATAATATCAAATAACAACAGTAACTTTTGAAAGACCATAAATCTAGTTGCTCAGCTGATTCTGCCCCCAAGACACCATATCTACCAACACAGCTATGTGCCTGTTTTCAAAAATAATTGTAACAATACATTTTTTTGCTCTACTAAATCTTGCAAACGTGTTTTTTTAGTTTGCCGTTGCTTGTGTCAGTTGGACATATAATTCCCATGACATAAGGTTTTGCACTGCTGGTTCTACGATGTTATTTGTAGTATTTTACTTCCCCCTAGTGGTGGAAATTGGCTATAACCATGGTTGTAGAGTGAGAAAGGGCAGGTAAACTTTTTCATTTAGTTTTATTAAATACATTTTTTTCAATTATATATTTTTTTAAGATATTGTCTAGACATTAGGGAGACTTGGTATCCTAGCTCTTAGTTTTTCCATTATTTCAAATATTTTTTTTTTTAAACACAAGATAGTTAAGTACAACGGTCATGATTGACTTATTTTTATCCCACTCATTACCTTTGCACTTAACAACAGATAATCTGACATGTAAATTGTATTACATCACATATATAACCAAATTTATGTGTCAGAGATCAGTAAATGCTCACATCTGTATATCTTTATTTGGGAGAATACACTTGGAGAGTCAATATGTTCTGAAGGACCTCTCATATGAGATCAGAGTGTGAGCTTACCACTCTAACTGCATCTCTTGTACTTGCCAATTGAAGAAAAGGCCTTGATGTAAGACTAAGATGTATGTCCATAAGTAGATGAACTTCCTAGCTTGAGCTTCTAGCTTTCTAGTGTGCAATACTAAAGTTGGGGTTCTCCCACAATTTTACCTAAGTATGAAATCTAAAAACTCCAGCCTTTAGAGTCTTGTATTTAAAATCCGGACTTTATCACCCTCATGTTATTATCTTAGTTTTTATCTTTACTTCACACTTATCGTAGTACTACTATCACAAAGCTCTTACTGAGGCAGATTTGTATTTTACATAAAACGTGATTATGTAACTCTGCAGCAGTTAGATTGTGTGGCTGTCAATACTGACTGTTGATGGTTGTGTGAGGGGAGAGATGAATTACTTTGTCCTACCTCTGCACTTTGCTCCTCCCTCTCCCGCATCTCTCTCACTCACTCTCCATCTCTCTCCATCTTTTTCCCATTCAAGTCACACCCATGCTCAGCCCTCACTTTTCCTCTCCCACGGACCTGTTTCTCACACATTCTTATCTTTTCATCTCCATCTCTCTCTCTCTCTCTCCTCATCTGTCTTGGCATCAGTTTGTGTCAGAGTGTGGTAGTTGTTAAAAGCACCACCAAAATGAGTTTGCCTTTGAATTCAGATTATCTGTCTTTGGAAAGGATAGCCCGCTACCGCTACGCCTGCTCCAACGGCTCACCCTATGCCACGAACAAGCCCATCGACATCAAACCTCGTGGCAGGAGAGGGTATGATTGCACTTGAACGGAAGAGGGAAAGTGTGTTGATTATGGGATCTTTTCCTAAATCTTATGTCTTGTACTGAGGATTTTGTATGAAGAATTATTTGGATTAACTGCAGTCTTAAAATAGTTGAATAGTCCATGAAAGCCTCACCTTGTGTTATTCCATCTTCATATTCATATCCAACTCTTGCTTGCATGTAAAAAGTTAATAAATAGGTAAAAGTCACTATACAACTTAGCGGAAAAAACTTAATGAAACTGAACATCATTCCAGTTTAAAATCTGTCTTTCTTATTGCTCTTTCTGTGGAAACTGTGGATATTAAATTTGTAAATGTGCGGATTTATGTGTTTTTATGACTTGCATGAATGTACACAAAGCTTGTGTGTTCTCTCTTATCAGAACATTAGCTGATGATTTGTTCCACCTGGACAACAGAGAACTGAAACTGTGAGCGTTGTGTAAATGGTCGTTGCTTGGTGGCTGGTTGCGTTGTTAGATCTCTATCGTTCTGCTGTTTACTCCCCTAATCCTCTAGTGTTGGCTTAAAGAGTGTGTAAGTGTGTGTATGCACATTTTTTGTCTGTGTTCCATGAGAAACAACTATTTTGCTTTTACAGAGCTTAAGAGCGAGGCAAATGATAAATAGGCAGGTTGCATCCAGTCATCACCTAAAGCATCAGGCATTTCAGGAGGACACGTCCTCTCGCTAACAAGAGCAGAGCACTAGCTAATCATCAGAGCACTTTCTGTCCATTAAAGCTCACAGAAATTTTCAAGACCTTGTTAGGCCCATTTTCATACTGCGTTTCTCTGACTAATATGCACTCAGTGACCCTGCCAAAACTAAGATGTGCTGATGTTAATCTGTGTGTGCCTGTTTATATTTTGCGTATATAAGAAATGTGTGTGCACTGACATGAAGTGTAATTTTGGTGGTGTGTGTGTGTGCGTGTGTGTGCGTGTGCTACTATAGTGTTTGAATATAAGCAATGGTAATGGCTGGTAGCATTTGTAGACATTTAGATATACTTTGTCAATATTGTGGGCCTGCCATCTGTGCTGACTGCCTACTGCTTAGTTCAGTGCTCTTTATATCAGCATCTGTTAAGTGTACTTATCTGCACCATTTACTGAACCTAGTTCATAGAAGAGGTCTTTTTCTGAAACAGGATCAATCATTTTGTCAATTACTGTAGTTACTGGATCTATACAACTGTTTTTATGACAAAATTGTACTATTTCTACCACTAGGTGGCAATGGTATCCTTCTGAGTTACATTGGATTGCATGAAGTGCCTCAAATGTGGCTTTCATCCTTATCAAAAGATGCTTATTTAATGTTGAAAGGCAATTTTATTTTTAAGCCATTAAAAATAATAGCAGTCAGCTTTTTTTTAAATTAATGTAGACTCTTCCTGCCTAATACAGACAAAAAGTGACAAACTGAATTGATGAGACAGAAACAGAAAATTCATTAGAAACTATTAGAAAAGCCTAAAAACAAATACTTCTTTTTTTTTAACTAGAGACAGGAGGAGGTAATGAGCACAGATAGTATGAGTTCCTTACTTTGAGTTGTAAATTGGTTTTGCTCAGTAGATCCAATTTTTGTTATTGAGTAAGAGCCAAATTCCAAACGTCTTTGTTACTGAAATAATATAAAGTGATAATTTCTTCTGTGTAAACACATCTGCTCCGCTACATAAGTCTAAATGTGTTCAGTCTCTAAAATATTGAACCCAGAAGGCTGCCTTGAGGCGTGTTTGCGAAGTTCTTGTCATCATGTTGTCAGCTGTGTTTTCATTTGGGTTTTACATGGTTTCAAAGCAGAAGAGAGAATGTCAGATCCCACAGTTTTCTTTGGGAAACTGCTCTCTTTTGTTGTTCTTTCCTTGACCAAATGGAATGTGCAGACTGTGGTAATAGGATTAGTTTCACCACTTTAACCAAGCTATAAACTACATCATTCTGGCATGCTACACCCAATGCATTAGATGTGCCTATGAGGTCAATGTAAGCCACTTGAGGTGTTTCATGTATTCATATTTAGTCATATTTATAGTCATATTTTTAGCCATAATATAACAACATAACAGCCTTTATCTGACCAACATGAAATCAACTGCTCTGTCCAAGAGAGACACATAAAGAGATGAAAGGAAGCCATTCTTTATTATGTAGGAATCTTCACAGTCAGATAAGTATTGCAGGGCTTAGTTGCTGTGCACATGAAACTATTTATTTGAGATTAACTCGCTGGATTATCATTTGCTTTTAGGTGTCTGCATGCTATCCAGAGAGTATGCATTTCCTCATGTGTCATTTGTGCACATCCCTGCATGTGAGCTCATCTTCATGTGCATGTAAAAGTAATTATCATAAACTCGCATATCCATTGTACTCTTCTCTCAGGTCTTTTGTCTTGAAATTTAATACTAGATCTGCATGGTTTATCCTCAAGCATTGGTAGCCATAAATTAGCTGTTTTACCAGTCTGTGGACACAATGAGCGATTAATTTCTTCCTCTAGGGAGCTGGAGATGAATGGATTTTCTTTCTATTGCCTTCTTTATCTAGAGCCTCTGTAGAACAAAAGAGAAATGTCTCCTGATTGATGTCACTCTCTCATCACTTACGTCTACAGCCAGTTGCACTATTGATGACATGGAAATATTCTCAGGGCTGAAATGATGGGTATGCTGACACTGCTATTGTGTCGCTGGCTATATGTGTTGAATTTTTTACTGTTTGTTGTTCTTGGTTTAAGGTTTTCTTTTTTTTTGGGAGTGACAGCAAGGGACCCAGCATTTGTTGTGTCCTACTTTTTAAGAGTTTCTGCACTTTAGTGAATTATTTTCCCCTCATTCCCCAGTTGATGACTGCAATAATGAGAAATATATAAAGTTAAAAAATAACTGTCTGCAGTTCAAGTGCAGGATATAGAGTTGCAGGGAAATGCCTCAAAGCAAGCAATAATGGCATTACTGGAATTAAGTGTTGGCACAAAATATTTATGTTGTATTAATTTTAATCCTCTGTCTGTGCATGCTTGTGAATGCTTATACTATATAACTGGCTGCAGTGGCACATGCATCCTACTGAAACTGTACAAGAAAGGGAACCAGCCACTAAAAGATTTTTTAATCTGCTTTTACAACAGCAGAACTGGAAAAATATCTAGCCAGTCAAGTACACACTCTGCAGGAAAGTGTTGTTTTAAACCTAATTTTGCAGTCACCAAAAAAGAAACAATTTTTTATCATTGTGAACCCTCTACATACTAAAAGCCCCACACATACAGTGTCCACAAAAGATGAAGGAGCTTGCTCAGACTTCTTATATACTCGTTCATGTATGAATAACATACCAGACATCTGGCACACCTGTCTGCCTGATGAAGAGGTAATGTAAGCTCTTTGGCCACAACTCTGATAGTGGACAATGCCATTTGAGCTCCACATTCACTCTACACCCCACATGCAAAATAAACACAATAAAACCAAAATATGCTGCCTTGGGTACAATTAAGGAAAGCCACTCTGTGAAGGTAAAAGGTGTTTGGAGAGAATGCTGAAATAGGATCAGTTTATTGAAATAACTCACCACTAGATGCAGTAAATAAAGTTTTGAGGCTGCTGGGGAAAGATTTGTTTTGTGCCAAAAAACTATCAGACATCTTTTCTGTTTTTAATGCTGTTTGTGCTGTAGAACAGGCCTTATAAGGGTATTTCAGGCTCCCAAGTGCTTCTGTTGGTGTGTCGAATTATAAATAAAAAAATATATACTAATTCATAAATGATGCAAATGTATATTGTGGTTAAATAAAAAACAAATAAAATGATTAACTTCCCATGATCAAATTTAATGCTAAAATTTCTGTAGGCAATTTAAAGACAAAATTGACAAATAGGTTAATTTATCTTTCCAACCATAAACGCATTATTAGCTATCCTGTGTAATGTTAAGAAAGCCTGCCACAAATACAAGCAAAATGAGTTCTGTGCAATTTTCTTCCACATTTCATCCCTCCCACACATTAAATTCTCAGTCTGTTAATGGTACCATGTGTGATTGCATTATTAACCTTTATATTGTATGCCAAAAAAAGCACCAGCTTTTCAGTGATTTTTTTAAATTTATTGCTTCTCAAATGATGAAACTCAACCAACACTGTCTTTATGTGTTCACTCTTTCCAGCATGCTTTAGCTGTTGGTTTTAGGTTACTGTGGCAGCAGAGTGATTGACACTTGAGAGGTTTGTTAGGATTGCTTGGGGATACAAGTCCCGCCCTTCAAGGAATTACTACTACCAAAACAACCCCTCCCACTCCAGACATACCCAAGCTGCAGCTCTGGGAAACAGTCAGTGAGAATAGGAGAGTCTTGTAACTCAAAGACAGGGACACGGTTGAAAAAAAGAGAGCAAGAAAGACAAAGGTAAGGGGGGAGGAAAAAATACAACACGGGAGGAAGAGGAGATCTTATTTCCACCAGTAAAAAAAAAAAACTACAGGGACCTGAAAGTGGGAAGCAGAGTGAGACAACAGAGTGAATGCTGGATTAAGAAAGAGGAAGATCACACGCTGTTCCGCCAAGAAAGATAAGTTCAAGTGTGACTGAGAGGGAGAAAGGGAGAGCAGACTAAACAGCCACCTACTGTCAAACGATCACAGCTTGAGGAGGAGCAGCAGCACTGTGGATATCTTGGACTGAGCTCAGGTTTGGTCTCAAGCAGCTCAGCAGACCTGAACACTCCACTGAATTACCGCTGAGGGAAGGAAGCTCCCACTGGATCACTTCAGACCAGTGAGGACTGCGGTCAGACCACAGCACAGTGCTGGTCAGAGGGCTTCAGCAGGCCAGGAGGAGTGTGTGTGTGTGTGTGTGTGGCTTAATGTGTGTGTGTTTATAAAATTAATATGTGTGGATGTTGAAGAAAAAGCCAGACCATGAGTATCATCCTTAAGCCACGGTCGCGCTCCACCAGCTCATTGAAGAACACAGAAGGAATATGGTA
>JAPZDW010000021.1:16097936-16111031 GCA_029814725.1 Acanthurus nigricauda
AAATTATGAAATATATCAATAATAATAAATTATAAAATACAAACGACGGAAAAATAGCCATGCGCTAGCTGAACAAATACAACAGAGAAAAAAAAAACTCTTCTCCATAAACAAAGAAATAATACAACACACTGCTTCGTACACTCAGTACATAGCACCATCGGTTATGCATGGGTCTCTCCTAAGCAAATCCACAAAATGTACACTCAGGTTGGAGAAAAGATAAAAGACAAAAAAAAAAATCCAGTATGACTTTTTTAAAACCTCTCTGCATCGTTACCATCAGCTTTGGGCAGAGCTCTGAGAACTTCAAACTAATGAGGTGACTGAAGTTGAGGTTTGCGAACTGTGACATGTTTTAAAGTGATGTTTCACTTCTCTTTGTTTTTATCCAAAGTGCAAAAAGGGTTTTTCTGCTGTCTGCAGCTCATGCAACTTGTTTTGTTTTTTTTTACTGCTTTGTCTCACACCTATAATAATGCTTGCTATCAAAAACAATGAAAACACCAACAGTGCGTGTGGATATTTTACATTCCATCTTCATGTTTGTACTGCTGACCAGAGAAACTCAAACCCAACCTGTGTTGGTTAGTCTGTGGTGTGAGATTATATCTGCATTTCATGTATTGTACAAGATGTGTCTTCATAAAGACGTGAACATTCTACATTTGAGTGATATAAATAGTTTCAGTTTTTGGATAAAGCAAGGCAAACAGCACAGGGACGATCGGGCCACATGCACTGTGGCTGAAGAGGGGAGTGAGACCACAGCTCAGGTGAAGGTTCATCTGAGGTTGTTTTTCTAACTCGGGGTTGATTAACCTGCATCTATGCTGCGATACAGAGCTGTTCGCTCACCCCTGCATCTCATCTAGACACCTTGGCTTATTAGAAAAAAGAAAGGTAGAAAGAAGGCGAGCAAGGAGGACACAAGGATTAAAACAACCGAAAGGAGTAAGCACAAGGTGAAACAATAGAGGAAGGAAGGAAAAGGGAAATTAAAAGGCAGGATGGTTAGATCATTAAACAGTACCTAGAGAAGCCACCGGCTCTCTTACACCACCACAGCCTTGTAAGGTAGCTTCAGTGTAAGATTGGCTGTGAAAAAGGAGCAAGTGGACAAAGGTTCAAGTTAAGGATCAGCGGTGCCTGCTGTTTGCTGCTCTGGCTAGCTATGTGTGAATCTCAGAGGCTATATGGTGTCTGAGGTCAGGGGTTACACTTCATGAAGGTTATATTATGATGGTGTTAGGTGACAACATTCATCAAAATCCGTCTGGATTCTTACTGAGGGCTTATATCAGCCTCTTAGGCAGGTGAAAGGCAGGTGGAGTAAACACCTTCAGGTGCAACAGAGTTGGGAAAAGAGCATCTGAGTGGTGCCAATGTAGCCTACAGTGCATATCATAATTAAATGTCTTTATAGGGTCACGTGTAAATCTAAGTTACTTATCATTATTATTATTAAAGTCAAAGTGGGAAGTGTGGGCTCTGTCTACCTGTGAAACCTTTTTTTTAAGATTACCCAACAATCCAAACACTGGCTGGTTTTAAGCTCAAATTGCCAGCTACAGAGGAGATAACCAGCTCAGCATTAGTCCCTGTGATTCGTCTCAGAGTCCGACAGCTGATCGGGATTATCGTTGACTTCACTGCAGTGCTCGTTTTCAGGTTCGCCGTCCTCATCGTTGCTCTCGGCGCTGTAGTCTATGGCCTCCATGAAGGACGGCTCGTCCTCCTCCATCACGTAGGTGGTTGGACTGCTGCTGGAAAACAAAATGGAGATTTCTGTGTAAGTTGAAGATGTGAACAAGCTCCTGAATAAAACTCTGCACCTACATCATGTCAGCTCTAATGGACTTCGACAGTTATTTTAAATTCCGTAATGTATTTTTTCGGTAATTATCCTGATAAACTTTATGACAAATTATAAACACCTGTAAAGAAATTCAAAACTCAAACACTTCTCTTCACTTGAGAGGAAAGGTAGATAGATGACAGATGAAAGTCTGTATTGCACAAATCTGTTGTGCTGCTCTCCTTCACTCTGAGCTGAACTCAGAGTCACTAAGAGCTCTCTGGTTTCACAAAGTAAAATACCCAAGAAAATCCATTTGAAATGGGTTTCATGGTCCTTGAAATGCACTTTTGAGAAGCCAATTTCTTGAAAGCACAGCAAAAACAAACCAAACACAGCATGGGGCTGTGTAGCATTGTTAGTACCACACTTTTTTTTGGATAAATATTAACTTTACTTTATGTTGTGTTTAGTTAGTACACTGTTATCTTACAGCCTAGCTTTTCCACAGTGTCTGATTAAATAACTTGAATTCAAATACAGTTACAGTAGAATTGCAACTGACGTCTACTTTATTGATGAGAATACTGATTAATTAATACATTTTTCAATTTAGAAATGGTGACAAATATCAGAAGTTCCAAAAAATGTCCTGTTTTGTCTTACTAAAGATTTTGTGGATAGTAAGAAGCCTGGTGCTCTTACTCACACTCACTGGGTGATGAATCTGATGCAGCTCTCTAAACTAGAACAAACTTTGACGCATTAAACAGGGATCAAGTTTTTATCAGTGTGGCGCTCTTTCTACCAATGTGTGGATGATATGCTATAATCACCAAGTTGAGAAGATAATTGATGCTAAATCTCTTTGTGGACTCGACCCAGACACAACAAACTCTGTCCCAGCTGACACATCCCAGCTAATCTGGAGTATATAACAGATAATATGAAGCATTTATGTCAGTAACTCCTCATCAATCAGCAATTCAGGGTTTTTATGCTTGCTTGTTTGTTTCTGTATGTTTCTTATTTAAATGTTCCCCCTTTTATTCATTTTGTTTAGTTGTTTGTATATGATGTTTACAGACAATACAAAACTGCTTTGGGTCAATGTTTGTACCATTTTATACGTCTAAGATGCATAATAAAACATAAAAAAGAAAAAAAGGAAAAAAATGGTTTTCAGTTTACAAACAGAGAAAAGCAGCAAATCCTAAATTTTGAGTAGCTGGAGCCTAGAATTGGAATTTATATCTATCGAAATTACTGCAGACTGATTTTTTGTCAGTCGACTAATCAAGTAATTATTTCAGCTTTGAATAAAACATCACTAAAATATCTAAAATTTAAAAAATACTTGCACTAAAAAAAATATCCACTAGAAGAGTTAACGCATAAAACATATATTTTAATCGTGACAGAAAAGAAGCTGGAAACAAACTGTGCACGTGTGCTCTGACTGGTCAAGCAATCTTTTTTTTTTTTCTGTGGGTCTTAATGGTTAAATGGTTGCTGGTTCTTTGAGGTTTTAGTGGCTTTAGTGGGTTTTTAATGGTGTTAATGGTCTGAAATGTGATCCCAGGGAGACAGTCGATCAGGGGGCTCAGACAATGATCTCCCACCAAGCTCACCACTGTGTGAGTGCAGGAGGGAGGAACTGTGCGTCAGTATATGTACAGTAAATGAGTGTGTGTGTGTGTGTGTGTGTGTTATACTGTGTGTGTGTGTAATGATGTGGATGGACAGAATATTGTCCGAACAGATAATGAGAATTGTGAGTCAGCCATTACAGGCCATTATAGAAAAAACAAACCCAATCCCTCTATTCTGTGGGATGCATTTTCTGTATTTCTATATACAGTCAGTCTTAATATACAGTTCCATTTATGTACATTAAAAGACCCTATTACCTTCGCTGGCATGTGGATAAACCTCAACATCTCTTAACCATCACGTATATTCATCTCTTTTTGTTTTTCATGCACTCACACAGAAACACACCCATGCCCGTATTCAGACATTTACTCAGTCTGAGACACCCAGTTGTTTGCAGACGCCTCCCAACGGCTACAATATCATTGTTGTGATGACCTATTAAATGGAGAGTGGTACCACACCAGGCTCCGTGCATAAAACCATAAACCCAGGATGGAGAGCAAGCAATCCCAAAGGACACTCACGCAAACACAGAAGCACCAGAACACTTTTGAAGTCCCTTAATGATCAGACACATAAATGATGAATGAATATATCAATATGAGAGTAGAGTAGGTTAGGAGGAGAGAGAGACTGGTAAACACACACACACACACACACACAGAGCCTGGAGCATTAAGTGGTTTGGAGTTTAAAGCCATTCTTTCAAATCAACTGCTTTAACAAATCTGTGGCGCAGAGAATGCTGACGTTTAAAAAAAGAAATTAAGATAACCTTGGTGGTCACAGATTGGGTTTGGCCAAGTTTAATAATTTATTTTGCGGCTTTGAACTCAAGCAACAATCTAATCTTTGTGGACTTTATATTTCTGAACAGGGAATTTTAATAGAGTTGATCTGATACACAGCAAAGCAGTGTGGTCATTTGTTGGGATGTACAAGACTTTCGCTGACTCATCGTCAGAAACCATTTCTTTAACTGTGGATGAAGAATCGAGAAACACTTTTAAAAGAGTCTGTAGAGATTTTATCACGATTTTAGAGTTAAACCTATTTTTTTTTATCTAACCTTGTTGTTCTTTAACCTGTTGTTCTCTAACCTTTTGAAAAGCTCAAAAAACTAACTTTTAGGTCCAGTATGATGAATTTACAGAATCTTAAATGTCTTTAAAGAATACATTTGATGAAGAATTAATAAATATTTGCCCTCTAACCTCCACCTCACTTAAAGAACTTTCATTTCAGAGTAAGAAAAAATGCTTTCTTAGTCTTCCTCTTGGTTGTTGCTGTAATCCAATGTAGAAATCATATAACTGATCAGCAGGCATTATGGTTCAGCAATAGCCATTTATGGTTGATGTGGGTGTGTAGAAAGGGGTATGAAAGCACATGGGCACATTTCAAGGAAGACTGTGTTATACTGCTATAAATGTGAGTGTGTTTTATAAATGAAACCAGGACATTTAAACTGTGACTTCAGGATAATAATCAAGATGAACCCTCTAATGAATCACTGCTGATGGTCTTGTACAAAACAAAAGGTAAAACAAGGTTCGGATTCATTGTCCTGGTTATTCTAGTGAAATGAGTCCTTCAGTTGAGCAGATTCAATGATGCCATCCCATGAGGGTATGCACCGGCACTGATCACTTTATTTCTCCCCCACTTTGCGCTAATAAATTCCATTTACCAGCGACTGTGTGGTGGTTTGCATGTTCTGTCTGCATTTAATCCACATGGCACCATCCTGCACCTCGAGTGCTCAGTGTGGCCCTAAAAAGCCTCACTGTGCAGGTGTAAGCGATTTTAAAAGGAAAGAAAAACAAGATCTTGTGACTTGTGTTGACTTGTGTTTTACGCTCTCTTAGAGAAATAATGACACTGCTGACAATTATTCATGCCCATTCCCCTCTCGCTCCCGAGTTTTCATTATATTCATCACACACTGATAGAATTTCAATGATGCTCGCAGCAGCCGTGTACAAACGCAGGCCTTCATTTGTTTCTTGAGTAGTGCTTCAGAAGAGATCCAAAGTGACAGTCACACTGTTGAGGTATCAGCACTAAAAGGGAATGTGGCAGGCTGAAGGGAGGGTGCTTTGTGCAGATTTAAAAAAAAATTCTGTGCCCATTTTGCTGTTTTCAGGAAAAATTTGTGGCACCAGAACACACTTTTAAAATCTCATATAACTTGAGTAGGTTGCATGAGGATAACTACACTACACTTAGAATTTTTAAAATTAAAAAGTTAATAAAGAGCCTGGAAGAGATTTCACACGTTCACAAGTCACTGGACAAATTTTCTAGTGATTCCGTTAACTATGTTCTTTCACAGAAAGTCAGGGATGATAAATTAGCTTCTGGAGGCTATAAGATAAACCATATCACCAGAATGTGCGTGGCTTGGATATGCTCCCCTCTTCATGTCTTGAGGAGAATTAAATTGAGGGTAAATAAGCATGCGGAACAGAGTAAGGAGGAACTGCAAAACTGCAGGAGCAAACAACATTAAAACAATATTTGCAAAAGTTTCACTTATGAAACCAGCATGCTAGGCTATTCTGATAATTACTAAGACTTCCTAACCGCTTCCAGCACTGGAAGCGCTGCACAGGGGAAGGCTGTTAACTATTGTGACATGTTGAGAGAGAAATAACACTTGGATGTGTCTGAATGGCTCCACTGAACACATTTTAGTATTTCCCATGAAAAAAGCAAAGCCATGTTGGACGCTGGATGCTGCATAATTAACAAATAAGCACTGCAAACTTCTCTCAGTCTACTCTGAAAATGACTCCTGGAAGAACGTGTGGCACAGGAACAGATGGAGAGGGGCCACTTGAACACAGCGTAATGAAGCGATCCACAGAAATTTCACTCATACAGTGTGCATTTCAAATGAACCCAGTGAGGGTGTTATGTCTCCTTTTTTTTGGAAACTCACACCTGATGTATTTTTAACATATGTACAGACTGCATTGCTACAGATGCCTCATTCCAGAGCTCTTTTTATTTACTGATAAATACTAAATATGTAAGACCATGCAAACTTGGAAAACATGATATTTGGGTCATTAGAAACATGTTGGAAATGCACTTTTACATCATTTACATATATAAGACTTGCAAAAGATGGCAATCTCCATCTGTTTACCAGACAGCTAAAAAAAACTGAAACTAATTTCTTATACAGAAAGCTATTAATGCACATCAAAACAAGCTTTTCCCATTAAACATCTGTTTAAAGATCAACTGGGTGATTAGAACATGTGGTAAATACTACTCCCCTCATCAGATGCAATTTTACACCCAAATTTTCACATTTGCTGATTTTGACCTCAGTCTGTATTTTTAAACAACACATTAAGCATTACTAGGCTAGCAGAGTAAATTATTCCAGTGCTAATGTTCCAGTACATTTTCAATGAGCATCGATGGAGGAGACGTGCTCACTTGGGGGGAAAGAAACGGGTACCCGCTGACGATAAATAAATCATGATACCAGGTGGAGCTGAATATTAGACAGGAGGACTCTTGTAATTATAGTGGACGGTACGGAATCTTTTTACTAAATCACCACTCCACCATAGAAGAGGCTCTCTGTAGAGTTTTTTACATTACTGACCATCGCTCTGTGTTTCATTTTCCTCGCCTGTCTTTTCCATCACTGTACCATTCTGTCACAGACAAGGCTCCAAGTGCCCTCTTTCACTCTGACCCTCAATTACCTGGCACAATCATCTCAGACAGGTGTTAAGGTACAGTAATAAACCCTCGCCTGATGCTGCCGAGGCAGCCTCTCTTTTAAAGCACCTCTGAGAGCTCTGAAATGACTGAACTCTGTGTTGATTAGGTGCTGGACCACAGTTGACTCATGGCTGCTGGTGTGCGGTGAAAAAGAAGAAAAAAATTACAATACCACTTCACTGCTCTGTCAGACTGTGTAAACAAGATCAGATGGGCCTAATGCTGAATGGGAAATCCTTCCCTTAAAAAAAATGTGTTTTATTGCTTCTGATGGAAAATTTCAAGTCAGCTTCACTTCCTGTTTGGTGTGCTCTGTTATACTTGTAACCACACCAAACAGTGATGTCATGGGGTCTTTGAGTGCACCTGTCAATCACTGAAACGTGGCTCAACCACCTGAAAGCAGCAAAATTACGATTTTTCAGAAGAAACAAGTCCCTTTCTGAAGTTCACTGGCGCAGAACAAAAAGTTCTTTAAGACGCATCCATTGCAAAGAACAACTACTGTGTGTGAAGGTATTGTCTGATTTTTATTAACCAACCTGGTTTCTCGTGCCCGCATTAATTCTTGTCAGAGTTGCAATTTTTGTTGCTGAGTAAAGAAGTGCAGACTTTCTAGTCAAACTGCAATTAAACTGAATTAACAAGCAGCAATAATGCAATTTGGACAAAAATTAATGCAGCCTTGACGTTCATTATGAAAGGTTCCACGACTCAAGCAAGTCTGCTAATAGATTTCAATATCAGAGTAATAAAAGAAAGACAATGGCTGCCATGAAATGGTTGAAAATAACCCAGCAGCATTGTTTGCGGAATCGTAGGCTCTGATGAAAAGTGTCTCTGATTTCTAGTAATAACAATAAAACTTGCAAAACCACATTTATGGTCCTTTAACTTCTGTCATTGTCGCTTGTAATCAGCCAATCACACGGTGTTGTTGCTGTTGCTGTGATGTACAACTCACTACAACACTATCAGCACTGCAGTGAGAAGGCTGTTCGAGCTTATCACCAAATGCAGTAATAGCAATGTAGCTGTCTGAACATTAGGGCGCAAATGACGGGCGTAATTTTGTTGCAAATCAACTTGTTTACGGAGCAGCCGCTGTCTAGAAAGTCTGAATAACAATGTAATTTGTCAAACTGTCACTCATCTCTCCATGGGACGGCCGGCAGCTGAGAGATGAAGGTACGTCTAAGGCCTACTTTCTTTTCGCTGAGTGCTTGCAGAAGCTCCAGGGGAGAGTTCCACACTTGTCAGCAATGAAGAGTTATTCTGTGTGTTGGCGGGGGGCTCACGGCCATTAGCTCCTTTAAGGTAGAACTGCCAGGTGAGCCTGTGTTTCCAAAGCTGGTAATTACCAGGGAGCAGTAGAGGAATGAGCTTCCCCTCAGGGCGAGACCTGCCTCCCTAGCCCCCTCACCTGAGTGGATGTTTGTGTGTCCATGCATGCGTGTGTGTGTGAGCATATAGGTGAGTGCATGTGTGTGTGTGTGTGTGTGTGTGTGTGTTGGTAGGTGTCCTGATAATGAATGTCCTTAGTCATGCTGACACAGTGTTGGGCCAATTGTAGGACAAAGTTTAAGCCGGACAGGAATTTTCACAGTACCTTGTTGAAGCTGCGTCCAGCAGAGTCTTTCTCGCTGGGCCTGAGCTCCTGCAGCTGAGCATCCAGGATATCAACGAGCTGCTCCATCAGGCGCACAGAGGAGCTGACGTCTCCGGCGAACACCGGGCCCTGTGTGTGGCGTGCCAGCTCATTGGCCAAATTAGCAGCGTTCTCGCCACTTCGGATCTAAAAACAGCAACGAGGCAAACGTGGGTGTCAGTGAAGCGTCAATGAAACGGGCCTGAAATGCTTCTGCAATGTGAGGCTGAAATAATGTCTCCACATACACCTCAGAGTCATAATCTATTGTGACAGGACTTGTTCGGAGTGAAGAGGAAGACATCATGCAGAACGAATGTAAACACTGGGTCGCATGTTAAGCAGAGAACATAAATGCATAGCTGCAACACATGAACTAAAGAAAGTAAAGACAGCAAAAGTATGCAATGATGATTAGGTGGTCTACTTCTTTAGTGCACCCAACCTGCCTTGACTGAGCTGTGACCTAATTTCATACTTTATACAGTTTACCATATGCTAATGCTCATGGTATGATGCTTCTGCAGTTAGTGCACAAGAAATAAATTTACTTTTCCATTTTGTACGAAGAGGAAATGAAGCAATACATGCGCAGGCATCAATTAAAAATGCAACTTTAGAAGTCCACCGCCAATTAAGTTCACAAAGAGAAAGCTAATGCAGTTAATGTCTTATCATTTAGACCATAATAACGAGAAGCAGAGTGGGAAAAACATTCATACCATTCAGCCTCCAAGGTGTAATTCCCAGTCAGTAATACAAGAAATTTCTGACATCTGCAATATCTCCCACAACTACAAAAGTGTTAAAATTGGTGGCAAAATAGCTGCAAAAACCACCATTGCTGGCAATCACACTCGGATAAGATTTTACATAAATGCTAGTATAATCAGTTTGGCTATTTATCTAAGTTTTTTTTTACACAGTTTCACTTGTTAATGAGCAAATATGTAAAAAATTATAAAAGCTAACAAAGATTCTTATTTCTCCTGTGTGCAACGGATGCTACTATCTTGGAATAATGCCTGAACATTCCTCAGCGAGGTTTTCCCATTCTTTCCACTGAACTGACATGGCAGCATAAATGTGTGTCAAAAAATAACATGATCACTCTTGTTTTCCAAGGCTCATTCTGAACCTGTCTCACCACCATTTGCAGCTTATTTAAATGTTTTGCATCTGTGAGTAGCTACTATATATTTTTTTTCTAATTGAGCAATGCATTTTGGGAAAATTAGTGTCAACTGCACACTCAAGCATATAGCTGATTTACTGTGGATCCTGCTTGTTTTAAGGTATACTTTCCAAATG
Organism: Acanthurus nigricauda; assembly: GCA_029814725.1. NCBI lineage: Eukaryota > Metazoa > Chordata > Actinopteri > Acanthuriformes > Acanthuridae > Acanthurus > Acanthurus nigricauda. The sequence goes on from JAPZDW010000021.1 coordinate 16,108,097, forward strand.
TTTCCAAAACCTGTGTGTAATTAGCAACAAAGGATAAAAAATGCACACTGCCAACACACTGTGTGTGAACCTGCAGTGCGGTGTGTGTTTTCAGGTCATTTGGAAAATAAGCGTCTCTTAGTTAGGATTCAATATGTTGTGTGTTTTGTTGCATTATGGTTCGCCCCGGCTGCTGATGCTGTTATCTGTGCGTCTACATTAGATTTCTACCTGCATGACTCTTCGACATCAAAGCAGACGAGTCCGTGAAGAAAGAAGCTCGAGCTCTTTGATTCTCAGTAACTGACTGCAGAACCCGGCATTTTCTCCTGATGTTTCAGCTTGCTCATTTCTTTCTGCTACCACTCTATATTTTAGCTACACTTTAAAGAAACATAAGTATTTTCGTTGTATACGCCCATAAACAGTCCTCTGGCACTTTAAGGGACATAAACTGCACAAAAAGGTCACCAGATGATTGATTTTTGCGTCGTATGTTTGTTTGCTGCTAAATGCTGTAATTGACACATTGCCTTTTTTTACCTTTTGTGCCACTTGAGTCACCCAGTGGGAAGTGCAGTTGCTGAGGTCTGGCCCTCTGGAGCACCAGGTCCCTGCCACAGTGCAGAGGAAGGAGGCGATGCCTGCAGTACCACAGAACAAACAAAACGGTTGGAGGGAAGCCAGGACCTTGCTCAAACACAGTCTCTCCTGCTGATCCTCCATTCATACACACTCTCCAGTGCAGGAAGCGAACTCTTCGACAGGAACGGCCACTTTGAAACAATTTTAAGGCTTTGTGCAGTCGACACGAACAAAACTAAATTGCAAATAGGATACTAAAAAACACTATCAGGTTCCTACAAAGCCTGGGTTAAAACTGATAGAAAACAAGAATGCACTCTTGTTTGTAATCGAGTGTAAACATTTCATTACTGCAAACATTTTACTTATATGTTTCAGCACTATGCACAGTGAAACAGTGGATAACTCCTAATGAATTCCTCCTCATTGACAGCAGTGATAACGTATGTAATACAAAACCTGTTCCTTTTTCAGCCCCGCAGTCAAAACATTGTCTCATTTCAAATAAATGTACATGATTACAGAGCTGAAAAAGGTGCCACTATTCTAGTACCCTCTGACCTTAAACAGATGAGGAAGGCTGACAAAGTGAATCTATTGTTGTCCACTGTAGGCTTACGTGAGATTGGGTTGCTGTAAAGTTACTGCTCAGAGGAGAAAGTATTGAATGGATTTTTTTAGTCTATTGATCTTACAAAGCACTAAAGCTGCAAGTAAACATTCACCCTTTCACATACCAATATCATGGAGCTTCTACAAAGCCTAGATCAGACATACTCATACACCAGTGGAACAGCTTAGGGGCAATTTAGGGTTCAGTATCTGCCCAAGGATACTTGGATGTGCAGACAAGAAGAACCAAAAGCAGAACATCAAACCCTCTGTTTAGTAAACCACCCTAATAAACCCCTCGAACCTCAGCTCATGCAGTTGTTCTGATTTTTACCTGTGACAGTGGGTCCTCTCTCCAGACTCCTCTCCTTCAACTGTGGATTGGCCCCTGGATCCATGAGTCCGATGTCTCCTCCGTTCCCCGTTGACACCGCTGTCTCCCCTGGAATTCCTGTCGCCATCCCTGTTAGATGAACGCCCATCTTTGTGGCGGGATCTTCGCTCTCCTCTTCCTCCACAGTTCACAGTCCCATTGCCCCCTCTGGACTGTCGATGTGAATGATGGTGTCGATGCTCTCTCTCGCTAGTGACTCCTCCACCTCCACTGTCATCCACTGAGCCCTGATGGTGATGCCTCCTGCCTCCCTCTCGGCTACGGGACCTTTCGCTATTCCCCTCTTTTCCACGACAGCCGTTGTGGTCTTTTGAGCGGCTGTGATGGACGTGGTGTCCCCCGTCCTTGCTGGTGTCACCATTATCATTGGTCTCCTCTCTTGCTCTGACCCTGTCTCTGTGGCGATGGTGACGACGGGGTTGGTGGGGCACAGGAGGTGGAGGAGGGTCAGCGGCAGTCTCTGCCTCCTCTGGCACACAAGGCTTTTGATGGTGGTGCTGGTGACTGCCCACCAAAGGCCCATCTCGAGGTTCAACAACCAGTGGACGATCGAGGTGGGTCTTCATGTCAGGTCGGATGTGGAGAGCCGAGGACAGACGGAGACGCTCCTCAGGCTCCAGCTCACAGTAGAGGGCCTCACAGCTCGCCCGGTTCTGCCTCCTCAGCTGGTTGGCCCTCTGCTCCCACACTGACATCGCCTTCACTGACTTCTGCTGCTCCTTACTATGGGAGGGGTAGAAGGACCAGACAAATCAAACCCACTGAGATTGGCAACACCCTATAAAATATAGTTTAAATCATTTTCTAAACCTTCCACTTAAATTTCAGCGCCACAGCTTTGTCATAACAGTTTGTTATCTCTACAAAGGATAAAACATTTCCAATGAATACACTGACAGGCATGGTTTCATTCGAGGCGTGATACATTCATGTTTATGTACATTACATTTCACGACATCACGGCACATCAAACTGGCACTATACATTACTTCATCTATATCTCATGATGGAAAACATAGTCCCTGTATGCTGAATGATCATGATCAGAGGCACAATGGAGCTTTCAACACAGCCATCCAATGGGTCAATTTATCACAGTCTACTGCAGAGAGAGCTCATCCATGGATATGCCTGAAGAAAAGCCAAGCATGGCCAATACCATGCGTTGACATGCTATCTTTTTTTTGCCAATGTATGTGCGTGTGTTATACTGCACTCTGAAATGACTGAATACATGCACTTTTGATACTGTGTGAACTAAAAACAGTGCTTTCACTTCACCTGATTCTACAGTGGGATATTACATGATACAATGTCTTCTCTTAATCAGAGAAGTCAGTCTGTTCAATACACAGATAAGAAACA
>JAPZDW010000021.1:17226602-17237112 GCA_029814725.1 Acanthurus nigricauda
ATCATCACTGACACAGATAATACAGTATAACATATCAGAATGAACAGAGGCTGCAGGTAAGAAGAAGGAAGGTTCTGAGAAGGATGACACATGCTATCATCCCATCACTAAGTGAAATGATGATACAGTTTAATAAGTTGTGTCAATTAGTCCCTCAAGAGTGGAAAATTGTCAGAGGTCAATATGCTTTTCATGAAATTTCACATTAGGTTACACCCATTTCACCTCTGTAAAACATTATACTGTAACAGCTATACAACTTAACAGTAAACTTAAAGACATTGTCTACTCCTACATGCTAAGTTGTATGTGTTAGTAAATGTTTGCGTAAGCAGCACAGTTATTTCGCAAACCGCATTCAGTGAGACTGTTTCCATACATCTGACCCAAATATGGCAATAATGTCAATGAGATCAAGTTATTGTTGAACCAGAAAATTCTATGAGCCAGGGTAGGGAAGCATCTTTACACTGAATGTATGCATGGCAAAAAACCCTCAGCCTGCCCATGCCTAAGATTTTGTACTTATCAGGATGGGACTTAAGATATACTCGCCTGATTCTCTGCAGTCTCCTTATCCTCCCTTAGTTGGTCCAAAACGGCATCACCTGGATACATCAGGTGTAAGATTAAATAATACACAGACATGGACAAGGTAATTGTGTTTTCTTTTTCTGAGTTTCACAGAAATACGATCTTGGTGCCACCAGAAATACTAACTGTGGTCAAGAGTTAAGCCTGCTCTCACCTGAGGACTTGTTAACAGTGTAAGGCCCTGCGGCAAGGTCCTTCTCCAATCTCTGAACACGGTCCTGTAGATTAGCCTTGTCCCGCTCCAAGGCCTGAATTGTACCCTGCAGTGTTTTTACTGAGGCACTTTCTCCACGTAGCAGAGCCAGCTGTGAAAAACAACCCATACTGATCAATATAGGAAAATGAGCTCTTTTTGGACAAACATTACTGTTTACTCCAAAAATTCTTATAATTGACAATATTTGATCTCCATTGCTCTAAAATCTTGACTTGCTGACACAAACAGGGTACCATCATGTATTAGATTCTCACCTCGCTCTTCAGGTTTTCCACCTGTTGGTCCTTTTCTGATATTAAGGCACTGTTTTTATGGATGGACTGTTGGAGGGTGGCTTTCTCCTTGTCCAACTGCTCTTTCAAGGTGCTCTCACTGTCAAATATACAATACCAACTAAATCTCCGAGGTAAAGTACATTACAAAGCAGAGAAAAACTGTCCCAAATTTTAGGTATATAACCGTTTGTGATAATTTGAGATAAAATACAAAAAATTTAAGATTCTTCTCTGATAGTCACTGGGACAAAATATTTGGTGAAATTTTTTTCACAGTCATTGATGATCATAGAAATAAAGCAGGTGAATCAGAGTACAACTGCAAAAACACATCCTACAAAAAAACCCCCCAAAACTTGAAAAAATCATGAAAATGTTAAGAAGGTGGGATGTAGCTGTAGGTCAAAGTCACCGCTGCACTGTCTAAAATTAAGCAGTTCTAGAAGCATCTAAAGGTGTCCTACAATCTTTTTGGAGCAAAGTGCTGTCACAGTCAATGTCAACGTGATTTTCGTATGTATGAAGTAATACGTGTACTATTACATGATGATAACCAACATCACATAATATTAAAGGTGAGAGGTACCTGAAGGCCGTAATTGGCAGGCTTTGAAAGAAAAGATATCATGACATACCATACACAGGTCTCGTAGTTTGTGCTTATTAAGGCAACAGGATTTAAAAAACTGCTGAATTTAAAAAGATATGACTTACCGTCAGATCATAAATGACGGTGTATTTTCTTACCTTTGCTTTAACTCTTTCAACTGTTCTTTAAGTTTTGAGTGCTCCTCCTTGAGCTAAGGGACAAAAAAATCATAGCTCATATTCAGTCACGGTCAACGATCAATATCTCAACAGATCAGTTACATTTGAGATGTGGTGAATGTGAATGTGATGATGTGGTGTAATGAAAGTGGTTTACCTTTACAAAATCATTCTGGCCCCTCTGATTGTTATCAAGCTCCTGTGTCAGCTTGTTATTCTCATCTTGCAGCGTTTGCAGCGATTGTGTCTTCACAGAATCTGCTTCTTTAAGCTTTTCACTTCACAAATACAAATATTAAAATCATCAAGAAATTCTGAAAACTCATGAAGACAATGCATTACATCAGCTACCAAGTTTGAGGATACACTCACATTTCCTTGCACAGACTCGTAGTCTTCTGAGTTTCTGCACAAAGCTCTTCTTTGGATACATTCAGATCTTCTTGTTGCTTGGAATTCTCTTGCCTCAATATTTTTAGCTAAAACAATTAATACAAATAAATGTATTGGTACAATAACAGACAAATACATACCAATAATTTTACTTGATTCCAGTTCTCTTTATATATTTCTTGATGAGATGAGCAACTTTACCACTGAAAGATTACACTAGCATTGTCTCTGTAAAGACTCATCTCTTACCTGGGTTTCCATCTCCTGCTTTGAGCTCTGGAGCTCTTCCAGCAAGGATTTAGCTTCATTCTTCTCCTGCATTAAAATGGCTTTTTCTTTTGTCAGCTGTTCAAGAGCTTCAGCAGTCTTTCCAGATGCCTCTGTTGCCTGAATGGTGCATAAGCAGGATACTTGCTAAGAACAACCGTTTCAAATCAAGAGCAGAAAATGGTTGGTTGACGTCAACACAAAATGACCTCAACCAACCACTAACCAGAATAAGAACTTAGCAGGTATTTTGATAAAGCTATTCATCATGCATTCTTTGATTTCAATCACTGATATAATCTTATATAACTGATATTTTAGATATTTTATAAATTACCTGCATGCTTATTGAGTTAGCCATTTAAGTTATTGATTTGGAATACATTATCCAATTCTCAGTACATTTCAATTTTCAAGTAAATTCTGGTTGAGAGTTTACAACAAAATATTACATTAAAGAGGGAAACAATTAGTATCTACTTAAATACTCTACAACCTGTGGCCCCAGAACAGATCCTGGCAATCCATCACTGTTGGTATTTTTTTATCTAAGGCAGTTACTAAGTCATTTTAGTTTCTGAAAATGATTTTTTTTTTCCCCTTTGCATTAAAATATGCAATGAAAACTGTTTTGTAATTATTGAAATTCAAATGAAAAACAAAACCCCATCAGATGGTGAGCATGATAAATATTACCTCAGAACTACAAAATTATTTCATCAATAAGAATTTCGCCTCATGTTAGATCACGTTATAAGTCCACAGGCAAAGGCTGGGAGCTCAGGGTAATCAACAGCGGTTAGTAAATGGAAGATGAAAGTGAGAGACAAAAATAAAAGAAAAGAGGACAGGGAAACAAACTAGCAAGCATGCAGTGAGTAGGTGACATAGCCCCAGCCAATCTAAAGTACAGTGTTACAGTGCTAACTACTAGAGGAAGAATACCTCAAGCTGCTTAGAAATCACTTTTTTTAGTTGGGATTCAAGCATCCTTGCTTGCTGGATAGCTTCATCTCTCTCGACCTGAAGGGCATCCCTCTGAGCTGTGAGATTTGAGATGCTGCAGGAAATCTCTTTTTGTGCAACAGCAGAGGCTGTTACCTCCTCCACAGAATTATTGTATTGCTTTTCCAAAATTTCTTTATCAGAATGTAAGCTCTTAATCTCATCCTCTAATTGTTTCTGGCTAGCGTGCAGCTTTTCTAACTCTCCACGTAGTCCTGACCTTTCTGTGACTAAATCTTCTTGAGTTGAGTGAAGAGAAGAAATGTCTTGCTCCAATTTGCACTGTCCAGCTAAAAGGTCCTCCTTCTCTGCGGTCAGGAAGGTAATTTGTTTGCCATTCTCCTCAAGTTTAGATAATAGCTGTTCTTTGTCTTCTGTCAACTGACTAATTTCTTGCTCTCTCTGCTTCAACTGTGTTTTCAAAGCCTCCATATCCACCATAGAAGACTTACATAGCTCATCAACATTCTTAAGGTTTAAGGAAATTTCTTCATTTTCTCCTGTGACTTTGGACAACATGTTCTGCAGTTCCTCAACTTTTTTGGAAAGTTCATCCTTGTCAGACATTACTTTATTCCGTTCACTGGATCCAGCCTGTAGCTGGTTCTCGAGAAGGCATTTGGCCTCTGACAATGAAGCAGTCTGACATTTTAACTCCTGGATCTCTTGAATCAGTCTCTCACTCTCTGTCTGTAAGGACTTCCCTTTCTTGTCAGCCTCGGTCTGCAGTGATTTCAGATGCTGACAATCATTTCTAAGCTTATCAATCTGTTGAACAAATTCTACATTACTCTTCTCAGAATCCGTTTTTAATTTACTATGCTCGTGCATAATTTGCGTTTTGCCCCTTTCAAGAATTTCAATGTCAGATTTATGTTTCTGCAGTTCATTTTGTAGGTCAGCATTTTCTTGTTTTAAAGTGGTCATCTCTGCTTCAGCCTTGTCTTTCTGGCCTTTGGTTTCCTCTAGCATTGTTGTTAAATGAGACTTATCTTGAGTTAAGACAGCATTATCTCTGGAGTAAATATCCAACTGGTCCTTAGTTGTGCGAATATCACAAGCTAGCTTATCACACTCAAGAGAGAGAGCATTTTTCTCAGATGTCACCTTTGTGTGCTTCTCTTGTAATTCTCCCTTCTCCCCTGACAAACGCTCATTATCCATTTTCTGTTGCTCTATTGCCGATTCCAGGCTCATCTTTTCTTTTCGTACAGCATGTAGGGCCATCTCAGTATCAGAGTTCTGAAGACAAAATGCTTGCTTCTCTTGCTCAAAAGATGATAACGCCTCTTTAAATTTCTTGTTGGATTGAGATAATTGCTATGTTGACACTTCAAGTTTCTCCTTTAAGTAATCTATTTCTCTGACAAGTTCTTCCTTCTCATTACAAATTTTTCTTTGGATTGCAAGTAAGTCCTGTTTCTCTTGCAGAATGTGAAGCCTCTCTGAATCAGTCACCTTACTGCTCGTCTTGAACTCCTCCAGCATCTGGGCCAGGCTCATTTTTGAGGCTTTAAGATCTTCACATTCACGGACAGAGCTCTCTAAGTCTTTTTTTGTGAGACTGAGCTTATTCAGTAGTTCCTCCTTAGCGGCCTCAAGGCTCTTTTTATCTGATACAGCAGCAGTGATTTCTGAGGCCATTTCAACCTTCTCTTTTGTCAATGTTTCAGTGAGGGCCTGAAGCTGGGTATTCTTCATTGTAAGATCTTCTTTTTCTAAATTCAAGGATTTGAGTTTTGCCTGCAACTCAGCATTCTTAGCATCAAGAGATTTTTTGGCATTTCTAGCAGAATCTCTCTCTAAAATTAGATTGTCCTTTTCACACGTGAGCTTTGACATGCTTTTACTGAGGTCATCTTGAAGCTGGTTTCGCTCTTTACAGACATTTTAAAAATCCTCAAATATTTGCTTCTTTTTGGCCTCAATTTGCTGTATGTCCTGCTGATGCTTTAAAACCAGGTCATTCTTCTCCATATTTTGTCTTTGAAGTTCCTCAATTAGGGCCTGGTATTCACATTTAGCATGCTTCAGGTTTTTGTTTTCGGTCTGTACTTCCTGAAGAAGACCTTTGAGCTGCTCCAGCTCCTTGTTCAACGTAGTCCTTTCTTCATCTGTTCGCTTGCTGTCTGCAAGTAGTTCCTCTTGATTTTTTGAGAGCTTGTTTCTGGTTATTAGCAGTTCCTCATTCTGAACTGAAAGCTCATGGTTACCAATCTCAAGGGCAGAGAGCTTTGTATGCATATCTGAAAGCTGTTTTTCCAGTTTGCCTTTTTCAGCCTTAACAACTTCACTTTCTTTACACATATTTTCCAGATCTAGAGTCTGCTTTTCCAGTTTTTTGGACAAATGTTCAACATCATGCCTGTAGGAGTCAAGCTCAGCAGAAAGACACTGGGAAAATAAAGATGAAAGAAAAAAAGGAGGGGAATATATATACACAGGGTAAAGTAAGATGAATAAAAAAAATAAACCAAGCAGATATGGACATAAGTGATATGCAACTGGAAAGGTTAAGCTACAGAAGCATCAAAAATGGCAAAAGACCACACCAGAGCTTACATCACAATGATTTTAAAAAATAGATAGGACATTTTCACTTCAGATCATACTAATTTATTTTAATGTATTATTGAAACTGATTCCAACAAATCTTACTGCTTTTAAACAAAGACTGGCCACCAGAGTGTATGACTACCATCACTACTCTGAATTTTTTGTGAATTCATATTGCACAAGTACGCAACATGTCTTATTGGATAGTTGATTATTTTTAAATGCATGAAAATTCACAGATGTTTATTCTATATACCAATGCTTTCAACGAAGGACTCCCATGATGCAGAAATATACACACAAAAAAGCAAACTGCAGGAAAGTGAAAATGTCCTCCCCAAATGAAATATAAGGCTACCAAACAATGCTAGCAGGGGTACATGGCAGAAATAGTTTTTTACTTGATATAATTTGGGGGAGGGGCAATAATAGAAAAAATGTTGAATGTCCATGAAAAAATTTATGCAACTTAAACCTAACTTCATTACTATTCATTTAGTTGCTTAAAAACACAACTAGCTATATATTTATTTTTTCACAAACAACTCTTTTAACTTTTACCATGACAATTAACAGTCTTGAAATACATAATTTTTAGCTGGTGTATAGTACCCCTGTAAGCATATAGCCTCCAGCGCCATCCAACATAGAACTGAGATGAGTATGAAAAAACAGCTAATTAGCTTGGAGGGGGAGGAAACTAGCAACTTATCACAAATAATCTCTGTGAGGGTAATCAAAAAGAAATGTCTTAGTAATATATACATTAATTACTGATGTTAAATGAAGATAAAAATTCTTAAACAGGTACGTATAATCTCCCATTCTTTCATCATTACGCTTGTGTTACATTTTGATTTAATGCTTGAAAAGGTAGAATGTCTATGCAGTGTTTGATACATCATCCAACAACACCTTTCACAATCTATCAAATTTTCATCTACAAAAGGAAAGTTCAAATATTTCATGATGGTTTTTAATGAGCCCAGTTAGTAAAATCAATAGTAAATAAATAACTGTTAGAAGTTAAAACATAAAAAATTGGAAACATATTAATCCAACTAATGTGCCTGTACTTTCGGGGGTTTGCGCTTACCTGAACCTGTTCCTTGAATGGCTTCAGCTCAGATACTAACTTCTCCAGCTCTTGTGTTTTGTCCTTGGAGGAGGAGAGGTCCTGCTTCAACTTGTCAACTTGGCTCTGCAGCACCTCCAGTTCCTTCACATGTAGCTCAGTGGCCTGAGAGAGGGATTTCTTGTGTGAGGTCTTCAGGTCTTCAGCCAGGATCTCACCCTGTTGAACAGCTGTCTCCTAGAAAAAAGAAGATTTAAAAGCATTTACTAATCACATCAAAGCATTTATGTACTTGTTATGAGCAGCCAGCTACTGAGGGACCCACTTAAACGAAACAGGTCAAAGATATTACAAAGATACAAATTTTAAGGTCTATAAAAATTATTTCTAAATCTTGAAGTCTGATGTGTGATTTTTAAATACAAAATCATTTTTGGTGACTGCCCTACAATACTAACCAAGTGAGTAATCTTCTCCTGAAGGCTACTTATTTGAGATTGATGTTTTTCTCTGGTATCTTTAAGCTCTTGCTCTTTGCGGGACTGTTCCTGCTGAAGTTGCTCATTCAAGTGCGCTGCCTTCTCCTTCTCCTCTGCTAATTTACTCTTTAATTCCTCAAGCCTCCTGGGTTGAAAAAAGAGGATTTTTGACAAGGATGTTAAGGATTGCAATGTAGTATAACATGTGACAAGAAAGTAAGCATCACATACAACGTAATTGGTTCTTTTTGTTTTAAATTAAATAATAAAGAAATTAGGAGGAGGGAATAATAAAGTGAGTTACCTTTCTTTGTGAATGAGGTCTTCATTCATTTTAGTCAGCTGTACTGAACTATCACCAGATGCCTTCATTATGTCTGCTATATCATTTTCCAGCTTGCTTTTGTCCTCTGAGAGCTGCTCCAGCTTTTCATCTGCAGCCTTCAGCTTCCTCTCCAGTCCTACGATGAGTTTGTTAATAGGTTTAAAGGTTCTTATCCAACAAGAAAGGAAAAAAAACATACTATGACACTTAAAAATACCACTAAAAGGATTAAAATAAAAGAATGTATGTCCAATTTTCGCACCAGAAAGCTGACTTTTTAGTGACTCGGATTCTGTGATCAGGGAAGTGCACTGCTCTTCCTTCTTACTGAGCTTCTGAAGTGTTTCTGCAAAAAGAAAAGTGTTATAACTTTGACCCTTGAAGCTTTTGTAATTAAGAAAGGCCTAGTAGTAGTAGATGATGGGAAAAAATCTGACAAACTGAACAAAGAGCAACTGCTTGTATATTTTACCTTGCATAGTTTTTGCTTATTTTGTCTGTTCTTCTGTGCTTTCAGCCAACTTTTGTTTCTGTGGGAAAAAATACTCAATATTCACATTTTTTAAATGATTTTTCTGCTGTAGACAATTTTATATGTCAGATCCTGGGGACTTTTGTTTGATATTTTTGTGTTTTGTACAACATTTAAATAACTAATAGTCATATAACAAACTAATAGACTGGATGAGCAAATATTTAACTGATTCCTCTCAGAAGATATTTGTGTATTTCTGTATATATATCAACTGATAAAAAATTTTGAGAAATGTAAAACATATGTCTAAGGTATTTTAGATTAAAAAAAAAACAAAAGTACAAAGTCTAAATATCAAAAGGCACTGACAATGAAAAACAGCTTCAATTGTAATGCAAAAGAACTACTGTATCCTCAGCCAAAATAAAGCCTTTAGCCTTACCAGGACTCCAAGCTCCTGTTTCAGAGTGTCCTTCTCCTGCTGTTCAGTGGTCAGGTTCTGCTGTAAGGAAATGATTTCCTGCTGTCTGCTCTCCATCTGGGAGCTCAATTCAGTGACCTGTAGCACATGTCAAATAAAAAAAACAAAAGCAGCTACAAAAAAGTATCAAACAACATTTTTAATGTCTGACAATGCCAAACTGAAAGAAGAAATAAGGGCACCACTTCAATAATACATGGAGTATTTGTATAGACAGGAGAAGAAGAACCCACCTTAGCACCCTGGTTGTCTCCTTGGCTCTGAACCACCTCCAGTTGACTCTTCAGGGTAACAAGCTCCTGGTTACCTTGTGCTACTTGGCTGCGCAAAGCCACAATTTCTGCCATATGCTCTTTGGTTTCTCTATCCTTGTCTTGGGCCTGTTGTTCCACCATTTCTTCCTTCTCCTCAAGCTCCTTTACCCTTATTTCCGCAGCATGAAGCTTTCCAAGAACATCCTCCATCTCCACAAGGTGCTGCTCCTCTGCTTTTTCAACACTGGACCGTAGTGACTCCTCTAGTCGCTCCTTGTCCTCACTCAAAGACAACAACTGCGCCTTTAGTTCCTGCATCTCCCGATTCCAAACTGTGGCATCAGTTTCGTGTTTGGCTGCAGCTGTCTCTAGCGCCAACTTGTGATCCAACTTCAGCCTCTCTAGTGCACTTTTGGTTTCTACAAGTTCTTCTGTCTGGGCACCTGCACCTTTGCTGAAGGACACCTTCAGCTCCTCCATAGCTTGCTGGTGAGAAGCAATGGCAGACTCCAACTTGGAATGCCAGAGTTCAATGGTGTCAGCTTTCTCTTTCTCAGCCTGGCTCAAGCGAATCTGCATCTGCTCATTGTCACCAGAAAGCCTTACAGATGCAGCCTGAAGCTGGGCAGCTGCCTCACTATGGGTCTTTTCTTGAGTTTCTAGCTTCTCCTTGAATTTCAAAAGTTCCTCTTGCTGCTTAGCTTCTTGAGAAGCCAACTGATCCCTCAGAGAGTTTATCTCTTCCAAAAGGGGAGAAAGAGAAGAGTCTGAATCCTCAGAGCCCTGTTGGGTCCCAAGACGCAGCTGCAGGTCAGCTACCTCCCTTGTTCGCAGTGAAAGGTCCCTCTCAAGCTCCATAATACGAGACCTTTCTGACACAGTGGCAACCTTTAAAAGCAGAAATCTTGAATTCAAAAATGTGTTCCAATTTGGCATACTGAAACAAAAGTGTGTTAGAGACTTATTCATAGTACACAGTCACTAAACAAATGAAAACCCAATTGCTAAACTGCAATTATTGATAATAAAGCACTTGGTAACAGTAAAACTCAATGTTTTCTGACTCTGGGCCTTGAACACTGTGATCACAAAATAGGTTTTATACTGACCTCTTGTGGATTGAAAGGTATAATTCAAATAATGGAAGTCTACACTGACAGCTGGTATGGAGCTTTTGCAGTCTGCAGAGAATTTCCATCATCTAATAAGCTAGAATTCTTAATGAGTTAATGAACACTATAAATAATTTCGTGATTTACAGAGGTATACACAACCCTTGGCAGGCATTAAAATACTACATTACTCCTATGTTTATACATATATGTTCCAAATTGTTTATTGTGTAT
>JAPZDW010000021.1:17266954-17278128 GCA_029814725.1 Acanthurus nigricauda
AACTTATGTAATAATATAAGGACATTTTTACTTACTAGTGTGGCTTTACTTCTCAAAAGAGAGAGCTAAAGCATCGTCAACTCAATAATAAATACATTCACTTCTGCTGAACATACAGTATCTCTTTATGAAGTTTCTTGACAATACTAACCTCTCTCTTGAGTGTGACCTGGACAAGCTTCGGCCCTTGGAGGGCTTCCTGTCTTTGCGCCTGGATCGCTCCTCTCCATGCTCTGCTGAAAGTCTCTCAGGCTCTTGATGCTCGTCTGTTTTTCTATGTGATTTGGATGGCTTCAGAGAGTCTCTTTTTCGTGCCTGTTTTAAGAAGAAGTTGTCTCTTTCAGGAAAATAGTGCAACAAAAAGAGTTAGTACCATGGCTTATAGCAGAAGATATGTAATTAAATTTTGATATGTTGAAAGAAAAGCCACTTTTATAGCATTTACAGAATGAAATTTGTGAAAATGATTGAAAGTGTGGACATTTTTGAGATACAGAAAAATGTAAATACACTAATTTCAATATAATACGGGAATCAATCACACCAGCATGTTTTGAACCTCTTAAATCATTTCATAGTGTGCATGCAAACCTCAAGATCTGATTCTCAGAGAAAAAATTAAACATGGTTTGTCAGTCCAGCAACAAAAACAACAACTCATTGTCACCTAAATGTTTTCAACTTGTACCAACTGAAAGGTGGAAGTAGGGATGGGCATTCAACTTACTCTTCACAGATTCACTACTTATGTTATCCAATATCATGCAACACACGATATATTAACATAAAAAACACGGGTAAACTTCCTAAATACAATGATGCATTTCTACAATACTTTTCTGCCAGGCTATGCAAAATGATATCCTATACAAAAACTTATTTCAAATTATCAAAGCATCTTTATTTCATGGGACAACAGTTTGAAATGGGTTAACATAAGTGTGATGTGGCATATCGCTAGAGTGGGACAGAAGTTGTTTGTTTCACAGACAAATTAGTCCAACTGGAAAAGCTGCATAAACACACAGACTTAAAAAAAAAACAGCATTAGATTCTGTTTGGGTTCATTAAAAGATAAAATAATTTAACTATGCCCATCCCTGGCTGAAAAAGATACAAGTATTTATTCCATTTTTCTAAAATAGTGTGAGACAAATAGAGTTTGAGTGGCAGATAGTTACCTGTCCCAGTGGTAGACATATTATTTTGCTATGTCAGCAGGGTCTTCTGTTCAGTCTCTTCGTGCGTTAGCACGCTGAGTATGATTTATTGTAGAAATGTTATCATGAGATCTACACACAGGTTTTAACAAAAAGTAGAAAAAAAATCTACTCTTGGCCTTTTAATATGGTTACAAACAATAACAGACATCTAAGGTTGGAAACTTCCTTAGAGACATGTCACTGTAGGGAGGGTCAAGAAGGGAACAATTTTCATATGAGTGGGCCAATCTTCTATCATCTATGTCTTCTGTTCTTAACTTTGGTTATTGTAATTTATCTTAACCTAATAAAACATACTCACCTTGACCTAAATCTAAAAAGGGATAACAACTTAAGGTCCTAAAAATCACATAAAATGTGTTTTTCACATAGAAATGAATGTATTAATTACCTCTTTACTCCTGCTGCGACTCTTTCTGTATTTTCTGTCACCTGGAAACATCATAAAGCAGGGACGACACTTTAAACATTTTCAGTTGCCTTTACAGCAATCTGAAGAGCAAGAAAAACAGCTGAACACAGTTGGTGTGGCACACAGTAAAGCTACTGCATTTAGAGTTTTATATTGGAAGTGGACCTTGATTTTTTGGTGTTAATTGACTTTGCCATCCACAAATTAAATATGCACTTTTGAGAGAAAGCAACCTTAGTCACCTCAAAAATATAAGGAGAAATTTATTTTCCTATCTTAATCAGTGGTTGACAGTTTTAAACCAACAAATTCAACTTATATATTTTATTAGTATGTTCCTATAAAATTTTTATATCATGGCCCAAAGTTACTGTTGTGGTATATTCAGTACTGTCTGGATATTGTTACTGAATACTAACGTTTTCTGTCCCTGGAGCGTGACCTTGACCGTGAATGGTGGTGTTTGGAGCTTCTGGGAGATCTGGATGACTCCATGTTATGTTTTTTTCTGTGATGAAGAGGGGAACCTGTTCTGGTCAAGTCGACAAAGTCGTTGTCACTTGCCTGAAAGAAATGGATATTAGACAAAAATAACCCCAAATCATTAGTATTTAACCAACGCTGGTTAGTGTGCTAGCACTATAGAACTAATTGCTAATTCTAATTCAGCCCTCTCAAGTATCATCTAATGCTGAGAGTTTGAGTTTAAGTTAGGCAACCCAGCTACTCAAGTCCTCTTTTCATCCCAACAGACCTTTGAAGTATGTTAATTATATGAAGAATACTATAACACTACCTTCGGTACACTATCTAGAACCACCTCTTAACGGGGTGCATTAACGTAAAACGTATATTTAAGAAACACTGTTAAATAAACGTTTTACGTTAATGCAGAGGTATGTATCCCATTTTTTTTCCACACATTAAATCTTTAGCGTACATTTGCTAAAAAGGGATAATAATTTTCACAATGCACATTCTGTTTTCGATGTTTTTTTTACATAGCCTTGTGATTCTTGGCACTTATTGATTCAGTGTTCACCCTGTACTACACATGTGACCTCCGTGGATAATTGATTAATCATCAGAGTTCGGTCAGATCTAATTGTAGAGAATAAAGTCAAGTGTTACAAATCCGTTATAGGTAATATTAGTCAGCAAATGCGCCAGCGGATATCATCTGCACATACTAAAACAGCGCTTTCAAATTGCACTGCCTTAATTCACTAACGTTGTAGACAATATAATCCTTCATCTCAAAGGTCAGTACGATGTGAGTGTGACAATGTGACCAAAACGTATACCAACCGCAGTCTTTCAGAATAACAAACCAGTAAGCTAATATGCTTTCTACGTTTCTGAATCCCACTACGTTGGTCATTCATACCTAACGTTACCAAGAGCAAATTAGGCTTTGGCTAAGTCGCTAAGCTAACCGCCATCTTTACAAAAACGACTTCTTAATAGGATCACAAGCTTATACTAACGTTATTAAGATGTTGCTGCATTCATTATATCTTGATTGACCAAACGCAAATGTACCTACCGACATAATTGTGAAGCACACGGTATATATAAGGTATATATATATAACACGGCCGTTTTAGTGGCTATGCAAACGAGCACGGAGAGATAGCTAGCTCTCCGCAAACAGCCGTTGTCTAGCTCAGCTAATTTCTTCTGGGTTGCCAGTTTTTCTTGAATACCCTTCATAGAGGCAGTTTCCAAATGGAGTTTTTGAAACCAAAACGAACGGACCAATCGGGGATCAAGGGAGCGAAAATTATTTGACAATACAAATGGCACTTAACTATAACGAGGACAGTTCAACTACAATTGTATGTAGTATTATTCCAATAACCAGCAATGTAAGATAAAGAGGGGTTGAAAAGCATGGTAAATGGAGTGAAAAGGTGACACTGGTATTCTTTCTTTTAACACAGTATTGATTAGTTCAGTGTTCAGTGGGGATCCAGTAGATTACCCCAATATATTCTAATGATGAAAATATAAATTTACTAACTAATGAAAGGAGGACTCACTCTTATCACCCAATCAATTCTGGAAGTAGCTACAAACTGCGTAATCTGTGCGTAATAGACAGAAAGGTATCAAACCTGGCAACGCAAAACATGCTCTCCAGACATCCCCGCAATGCTCCGCCTATCTTTATGAAAATGTGAACAATATTCCCTAAATTTAGTCTGCCAGGGTGCTACTATCGTGTAAACATGTACAGACGAATCAAGCTTCTTCAAATCAAAGGCTATGTCTAGATAACAGATGTATAAGATTACAACTCGAGCTGTGATTGTGGTTTGCTTCGGCTAATCTGACAAAGTAAGCACGATTTGTACATAGTTTGAGAAGGAAGTTGAGCCTGGAAAACAAAACTGAGGGAAATGTTACACAAATTACCCACAGCAACCCGCCAATTTGTAAAACTAGCTAATACTGCGAAGTAATGTCAATTCTGTGTGTTATTGCTGTCATATAAAGTCACTTTACTGGTGAGTTACCACCAATTGTTTTTATAATAATTGTCATCCATCTTAAGTTTTTCATTGTTCAAAGACGTCAGCAGGTCAACTTAAACGTGTTTTGGTCCCGTAACTCCTACAAGTTACGTTAGCGTTATCACAACAATAAGTCAGAGTCAACTCGCTGTTGAGAAAATAACTCTAGTAGCTAGTAGGTACTCTGGCTAATATATTGAATTTGAAGGTAATCGCGCACACTGAAGCCTATTTAGATCCACGAAAAATAAAACATTTAGTTCATGTAATTTAGCTCCACAGAATGGCGATGTGGAGCGACGTTGATCTTCTGACCAACGAGGATACAAACACTGTTAGTTTCGGCAATGTGTCAAGGGAAGAAAGTGATAGCGGCTTGTATCAGCTTGATACTCTGGTAAAAATCTCCACTGCCGATGAGGTAATGTTAATGAATTGTCAATATTTACAGTGCATCCCTGCTACTCAATATTTATATACTGTTGTTGCACACTAATATACAGATGCTTAGCGAAGAACTGTGGGCCCTCAGGAAGAATACTGTCCCTTCATTCTCGAAGATAGTAACAGTAACGTGACATGAGTGAAAGGTGGATTTTTGAGGACTCAGTCTCACTCTACTCTCGACAAAAGTGATCAGTGATTGAATGGAAATGCTGACTCTTGCAGGTGCAGGCAGATCCCCGTCTCTCCTCCTCCAGTGGTTCAAACTGGAGCATTGTTGTTGCTGATAAGACAGTCATCCTGTTTGACCAAAGCTATCAGACCATCCTACTGCTTCTTCACTTTGGTATACAAATCAATTTTATATTCATTCCTTCATCTTCTGTTTCTTTTTGAAACTAACTGTTTCAAGAATTTCTTGAGATCGCTGATGGACACTGCTGTCTTAATGGCTGGTTGTAGCCCAAACAAAATCAGTAAGAACGTACTGTTAATGTCCAGTAACATGCAAGATTTCACTTTCCAAAGTTAATGTCTTTCTTAAATTTCACAATAAGTACTGTACAAGGTTGTTAATAACAAGATTATTTTTTCAGAAACTGATGTGGATGCCATTGATGTATGCCTGGAAGGGCAGTTTATGGTGGTCTGTGAAAGAAATGGAAACCTTCATCTGATCTATGTTCCACACAAGAGAATCCTCCTTACTCGGGTATGAGATTTGCTTTTTTCATTTAAAAAGATATAGGAGTGTATGATTAAAATAGATGTGATCTCGTCTCACTGTGTCTGGTCTTGAGTAGTTATATTGTTACCATTCTGATTTCATCTTGACCTTCATCAGCACCATGCATGATTTGATGGCACGTGTTGTAATAATCCTGATGACTGTGTACTCTTTTTTCAATGAGTTTGACATGTATGGTGTGTTATTGTGTATGTTCTGTAAATTAAAACTTATGTAATATTCTGGGTTTATAGGCTTTGGTGGAGAAACCATCCAGTGAAAATAAGAAAACATACCGCTATCTCATCATAGAGGAAGATAAGGCATCTTTAGGTAAAATTTCTATGTAAATATGAAAAGAATCTGAATATGAGAAACTACGGCTGTTATGTGCACTGCAACTATTAAATTTAGAATTTCTTCTCTTGGTGTTTAGTTGTGTATTTTCTGAATCTGTTGTATGAATAGCTTGTCACCAATTTCATTTTGTTTTATTTTGACAGGGATGCACCATGTGTTTCTTCTTGTACAGAATGGGTTTTTCCACATTACAAACCTTGCCTTGGCAAAAATCGAGACAGGTATCTAAACATGTGATTGATTTGAAGCTTTGTTTGAACCAGTTTATTGAGAAAATTAACTTCAAAATTAAGATTCACTCCTCTCTTGTCATCACAGCTATTGAAAAAATGGATGTTGAAGTTTTGAAAGAGGTAAGTTAAGGCAATCTTATTTCATTTCTATAGCAAAACATTGTTTTTGAAGAGCAAAATGTATAACAACCCCCCCCCCCCCGCCCCCTTCCAGCTCCAGTCTCTCATCAAGATAGACTTCTGCTCTACTAAGGATTACCATGACGAGGGCTGCAATACAGCAGTGATGTTCAGCCAGGGTCATGAAATCCACTTAATGATCGGGGTGAGTTGCATGTAAATGCTTGCTTATTTAAAGTACAAAATAAAATGAACTTTCAAGTAATGGACCTTGATACTTCAGATATTGTTTGCTCATTTCATTACAATCCCTGTTCATACTTTGGTGTTTCATTTTTTGGAATTTCATTGCACATTGCAATATTTGATGAAAAACTAAGTACTAGTACCGTATATGCATGTAGATTTCTGGAAGTTCTGGAAAATTTGCTAAAGGGAAAATGGGTTTATAGAAATCTTTTTTAAATTTAGGTGTGTTATTATTTCTCAAAATAGTCCTGCTGCTGGAAAACAACACTTGTAAGCATGTTATGTATGCTTTTAATCTATAAAATTGGAAATGATCCATGCCATATTATTAACCTCTTTAGGAATGGTCGTTACTGGTTATATAAATAATTAAAACAAAATCTATGTCTTGATCTATGTCTTGATTATTAGAACATATTATTGTCCTCTCAGGGAGATAAAGAAAATGCTGTAACTCACTGGACAATGGACCCCAAACAGGCCAAGATGTGCCTTGCTCACTCTATCAACAATAATTTAATTCCAGGTAAGCTCTTGCTTCCTGTGTATAGCTGTGTATAGCTACACAGTGTTTATGTGCCTTTTGGAAGAAATGGGATGTTTTTTAAATGTACATATTAATCCTTTTTTAACAAAGATTAAATGTATTTGCTCAGATTTTTCATAATAATTGTATACACTAAAACACAGAAAGTGTTAGGGGAAAGAGAAGAGAACACAAAGTGAAACAAAAGTTGTAATGGAAAAAGGTTTAAATGCCTGTTAGAGCTGATTGTGCCACAGTTGTGACAAATACTCTTATGTTTATTTCAAAGGGGTGAGGAAGATGGTGGTGGTGGAAAATCTCTTGTATATTCTTGACACTGAGGTGAGTCTGGTGGTGTCACCTGTAGATTTTTGACACAACATTGCATGAGGTTAGATCAAAAGTATTTGAAATTTAAAGATTGATTTGTTTGTATGTTTCATCTGTTTAAGGATACTCTGAGTCTTTGGGACCTACATTTTCTTATCATGATTTGCTGTTGGCCGGATCTTGCGATTCATTACTTTGAACTCACCACAGAATGTGGCTCTGCCTCCATGGTGGCGTATGTATCAATGCTTTTTAAAACACTGTAGCAGTTAGTACACAAAAAAACGTGCTTCAGTTACACTGTGTTGTAAATTCCAAATAATGTGTTTTTTACAGCCAGGACAAGAGCAGCATGAAGATGATCATGCTGACAAAGCAAGACAACAGTCAGGTAGCAGTTCGACTCATTTTGAAGAAACCATCATCAGTGATTCAGTCAAATCCTTTCCTGAACTTCTGGTTTTACATTTTTTCAGATCAACTCACTGCAAATACGATCTCTGCCCTCCATGACTGTTTGCTACTCACTTGATGTCTCCTCAGTTTCCTGTCTTGTCCACACAAAAATAAACATGGTAAGTAATCAACGTTTAGTAAGTTACTACATTGGTTTTTGCTTGTGCTATTTATCTTTCTAGATTTAATGTTTCAGCACATTTAAGGCGGTTATTTTGTCCTATGATTTCAGGATACAATTTATTTAGTTGAGGGGATTTGTGAAAACCCAAAAAGGTATGTATAAGTATTTTTTTTAATAATTACTGTCATAATTAACCAATAAATATTTGGTCTATGTTTAATGTATGGAATGGGTCTTTTTTTCCTTGGTCTTATTCAAGTAGTCAAGGAGAGCCTGTATCTTCGGTTGTTGTCAGATGCTTCACTGAGGCTTTGCCTGAGAACAGGTACCTAATTTTAATTTGATACATTTCTCTTTAGCTGCAGTGCATGTAACCATATTCTGTGTGATGTCAGTATCATTTGATTTACCTTACTTTTCTCTACTCCAAGACTTAGCAGACTTCTTCACAAACACATGTTTGAAGAGGCTGAAAAGTTTGCCATCACATTTGATCTGGATTTGGAGGCAAGTGTCTGTTGTGTATGAAAAAGTAAAAACTTGTGTCAGTTGTGAGATAGACATTTTGTGGTTGTGGTTCAGGAGATAGCGCAGATTGTCTACTCAGAGGATCTGTGGTTCGATCCCCGGTCTCGAAGTGTCTTTGGGCAAGACACAAACAGCCTCAATACTTCTGATGGCTGTCATTGGCCTGTGAGTGCATGCGAGTGTGTTCCTTATGAGCAAGTTGGCACTTTTAATATAAGCCCCTTCCATTACAGTGTTAATGGCCAAATGTTGACTCTCATTTTTAAAGTACTCTTAGTGGTCAAAAGACTAGAGAAGCACTCTATAAGTATAGTTCATTAGCCATTTACTTTTGTCTTTGACATCAGTGGGCATTTGAATAAAAACTGTTTACCATTTGCATTTACATTGTTAATTTAGAATGACATTGCATCTGATGATAATTTATTACTCATATTTAGTCTTTCACAACTAATAGTCCTATTTTTTGTGTAGCTTGTTTACAAGGTTAAGCTTGACTTTGTGCTGGAGCAGCTGGCCTCTGCATCAGTTGGTGGCTATGGACAGGATGTGTGGTCTGAACTTGTCGAGGAGGCTAAGACCAACCTGATGAAGATCACGGTAAGTGTAACAATTCTGTTTTTGCACTGTATTTAGTCTAATCAGTATTTACAGTTCCAAGTGCTTGAAAACAGAACTTATTGAATTAGTCATAGCAAACTAAAAGAGTTATCAAGTATTAACCTCTCACTAATAAAAGTAAAAATGTGTGTTGCACAGGACGAGCAGTATGTGGTAGAATACTGCCTTAAGGCTCCATGGCCTACCTTTGAGACAGCAGAGAAGATGCTAAACCATGCTGCCACGATATACTCCTCCTTACAGATCCAAGAGGCCTTGGCAAGACTGGCAACATTCTGCAGCCTGCACAGCCCAGAAAATTTCAAGTAAATTAAGAGGCTTGACGGTCTTTTTTGTTGTATAGTAAATAATCTATATTGTGGTTTGCTCAATATCTACATTAATGTGTGATTTTTATTATGCTATCTAGTGGCATTGCCTGGATTGAGTTTCTGAACAGCAATGACAATTTGGGAGACGTTCTGACCCACATTAGAGAAGGAGACATTCAGGGTGCCCAACTCCTTTGGCTCAGATATGAGGTAATGAAACAGCTTCATACATTCACCTGACAACCATTTGTCCATATATCACTAACTTGTATTGTAATGCAGGAATATGCTCACACATATATTTAACACTGTAAATAGGGGTGATGCAACCAAACATTTCTGTGGGAGACGTTGGGGGTCATTGGTGATGATGTTTATTGCTGTGTTTTGTAACAGGGCCAGATAGCACAAGAGTTTGATGAAAGCAAGCTGGCTGTAGTGCTCAGTGCAATCCCGGAGGACCTGCCATCCCAAGACCTCTGTCCTTGGTTCAGGACAGTCTTTGTTCCTTTTGTGAGGAGAGTCCTTCCAACAGGACAGGTATTTTCTATGGCCTAAAATACTATCAACTTAACCAAATTGTGCTTTATTTTTAGTGGTAAAAGTTCTGTCTTTGTGTACTAACAGAAAATCCTGGCAAGATGGCTGGAGCAGAGGGCAAGGAATCTGGAATTAACAGAAAAGGTGAAGAGCATAAAATCACTTGAAGTTTAAAATGATTTGAGAAGATTAATTGAGAAAAGTATTGCATGTTCAAAGAATAAGTTGGGAGTGAGATTCATGTTTTTGTTTTGTTTTTGAATTTTTTTTGTAGTATAAACTAAAACTATCAGTCACAGTAGTTAAATCAATGATAATTGTAAATCTTATATCTTGTTGCAGGGTGCTTGGCCACAGAACGGGTTGGACTTGGCAGTGCTTGGACTGCCCTCTCTATGGACATGGATTAAATCTGTAAGTTTGCTACTTTTTTCTCTTTGTAATTTCAGTCATGATCTGTCTGTGGGTGTACATTTTAACTTTATTACTGTAAGATTAGGTGGTCCATAATTTATTTGTATCTTACCTTCTTTTTTTTGTTAAGGATGACAATTATGGCACAGAGGAGGTGGAGAGCCTCAAGTCCCTGGTGTCTAATCTCCGTCAGCTCCTGGACCTTCACCAGAAATACAAGTGCAGACTTTCACTATCAGTCTTTGAGAAGGTTAGTCTTTAATTAGTTACATTATAATTTGCGCTGCAAACAAAGAATATGAAAAAAAGTAAGGAAAAAAATGCTGAAAAAGCAAAGTTTGAAATCATGTAGGAACTTATTTTATTCTTTACTTGGCCTGTAGATGTCAGTGGAGAAATATTATGCTTAGTGATATACTATGCTCTACACTGATATGTTTTATTTGGATAATGAATATTAAAAAAAAATCTTACATTTAAACAAAAGTGTAAGAACAGTGTGGTGTTGCCCTGGATTAAATTATATTGTAAGAAAAACTGTTCTGTTCTTTCATTTTAAGAGGATTTTGCATTGTTGCACCTCTCCCAGTAATTTATCCTCCCTGTGAATTTGAAAGGGAAGTGTACGGAGTGTCGCATTCTTCATGCTGGACAAAGTGCCAGCACCAGAACTGATCGCAGCTACAGTGGAGAACAGTGTCCTCCCGTATGCTGAAGAGCACAAGATTCTTTTTGATGATTTGCTTCTACAGTATATCAAGGTAAAACTCCATCCCAGCCAAGCCTGCTAGGAACAAATATTAAATTTTGATAATATTTGATGATGAATATTTATCCCTTTGATCTGATTTTCACTAGGATCTGTTGGAACGCTGCAGTTCTCAGACCACAACCCTTTTCACAGAATGGGAAGCCAAAGCAGTGGCTGTGCTGAACTGCATTACTGATACTTATGTAAGTTCCTGTAATACCATTATATATATATATATATATATATATATATATATATCTGTGTGTGTGTGTGTGTATATATATAAGAT
>JAPZDW010000021.1:18780052-18790942 GCA_029814725.1 Acanthurus nigricauda
AAAACAGGTAACAATATTACTTATGAAACAAAGAAACAAACAGTAAAGTTTTGCCAAGGTTTCCATTCCAGATTTAAATACTTAAAATGATCATAATCAATGATAATGTAAAATCTGCATTATAAGTGGCTGTAAGTGAAGGGGATTTTGGAAGTACAGCTTGTTCTCTTTCTTCCTTCAGGACTCAGTTACCTCCAGTTGAGGTGATGCCCACTCCTTACCACACACTGAGCTGGCTTGGGCCTCAATGTGCTTCTCGCACTCACAAAAACACCTTCAGCAGACTGGGAGTGGATGAACAGCCGGCAGCACAGGTTATTTACAAGACAGAGCAATTAGTTTTTCATTGTTTGTCAAGTTGCGCTTTGTTGCTGGCAGTGATTTAAAGTGTAAGGACCGGTATGTTTGTAATGTGTAGGCTCCGGACTGGAATGAGGAGTTGCAAGCAGCCAGAGATCTTCCCCTTGGCAGTCTGGAGGAGAGGCTGCAGAGAGACAGGGCTCTGCTCCAGGTAGCCAAACAAAGCTGTAGTCTAGCTAAAAGAAAACAGTAGTAAAGTTCAAAACACTCATCAACTGTTTTCTTAGCTTCTTTGTTTAACTTCTCCTCCTCTCACCTGCATTTGTACCTGTTTTCTCAGGTTAACAGTGCATTTCTTAAGGCCGTGACGCAGGGAGCAGAGTCCGTCATAGACGGCTTTGTGGAGCCAGTGAATGGAAACCCTGAAGACCCGGCTTTCCTGTGGGGTGGTCTGTACATGAGCCAGGGGGCAACAAGTGCAATGTTTGGTGGCGAAAGGGGTCGCAGGTGAGAGCAAAGCACAAGTTCCTATAGATGTAAAGGTATTTACTCTCAATTATGTTGGTGCAGTAAATGATTCACAGAGTACGCTGTGGCCAAATACAGTGTCTTAGGGGTCTGATGGAATAGTCATACTTTACAAGGAGAATGCATTATTTTGGCGCAGATTATTAAGGTTTCCTCATTTTCCACCTGCAGGGCTGCTCAGAGGCTGGAGCTTAAAGGAGTTCAGGCCTACAATAACTTAGAGGGACTACAGGGGCTGCACACTCTACCTACAGCCATTGTAGACTACAGAGGAGTGCGCCTGTCTGCACAGGGTCTGGCTCCTGGTCTGGAAGGCTCAGAGCAGGACCAGGAAGCCACTCCTGCCTCAAGGTAGACTCATTATTCAACAGTCCACTGTGTCAGTTGCTTTAACAACATTGAAGTTGACATTCTTGTCCCATTGTTTCTTCTGCTCTTTAGAGGCTTGTTGTATGGGATAAATGCAGGACCCCAAGAATCTCCTCAACGGAGACAGCTGTTAGCACTCCTGGCTAGCGCTGCCAAGTCTCTTTGTCTCCAGAGACATGTTGTTGTGGCGCCCAGCAGCCTCAAAGTACCACTGTTCACCTCAGTAGATGCTCAGGGACTGTTGGGGGCTGATGGGAGGTTCTACGTACTGGATGTGTTCAGGACCTTCCCGGCTGATGCCAACTTCTGTCCAGAGGGGGAGACAGAGAGTCAGATTGTCACTAGAGAAGAGGAGAGCAATAAAAGCTGCGAGAACAACGAAAAGGAAAATGGCTGTGTGAAAGAAGGGTGGCCGGAGAACTTTCACTCAGACTCTGGGCTGCCAAAGAGTTTTCCTCACAGACTGTGCAGACTGAGACCTGAGCTTATGCAGGCTTTCGTCCAGCATAAGTAGGTTCTGCATGAGAAGACGCAAATAAAAAGATTGTTTTGAAGTTTTATTTACAAAATTTAAGTTTTTCTGTTTTGCTTCTTTCAGACATGGCCAATACACTAAGCGTGTAAAGGAGATCTTGGATGAGAATGGAGGCTTTGAAGAATGTGCAACAGCTTGTAAGAATTGTTCTGGCAGATCTAACTGAATGGACTCTCTGAAAGTGAAAGTAAATACATACAGAACCCTGTCAGTTTTAAACGTATCAAATGTTTCTTTACTGACAGGTGATTCTCGTGCCACTGAGGCAGTACGAGCAGCTTGTAAAGAAGTGGGTTCAGTTAGCGACATCAGCTTCGAGATGCGCTTCAACTCAAGCGTCTTCTCCTCAGGTAGCATGATAAATAAAACACACACTAACACACACAATCAAATCATTGCCAGAACTCAATATCACATGTTCTTGTGCTTGTGTATAGGGGTATCCTTCCCTTTTGGTGAAAGTGGGTCAGTGAAGCTGCAGGAGAAGTTACTGAGGGAAGCTGCATCTTTCATCATCACACACCAGATACCAGCCTTTGTAAGTGGATCAGTTTTTACACACTTCAGGGTGCACATCTACTGCAAAACACAGGAGAAAAGCAGCTCAGAATGTCTTTGTGTGCGCAGGTGGAATATTGCCTAGAAAGTAACGAGGCACCAATGGATGGAGCTACTCTAAGAGAGGCACTACACCAGAAAGGCATCAACCTCCGGTATCTGGGCCATGTGGTCAAAGCCATCAACAACTCAGAACACAAGGAGCGCCTGAGGCACATAATGGTGTGTTTGACTTTAAACACGGATAAACTTTAGCTAATCAAGATGATGTAAATCTCTTCAGACTGTTTCTAACAACCCTCTTTCTGTCTTAATCAGAGATCCGTCATAGCTGAAATTTTCATCCGCTCTACAAGACGAGTGTTCAACAACTTCCTCCAGGTACTTTTCAGTATTCTTAAATGTTTTCACATCTGGGAGTTAGCTGGTGAGCTAGCAGCAAGCGTCGGTCCACACACTTCAAAAAGAATAAAACACAGCTTTGGGTTGTGTCCCTGCAGGATGTGGATGTGCCCAGTCTCTCTGCAGCCGTCAGCCACTTCCTCTGCTGCCTATTGGTTCCCCACTTCACGCTTGCTCCTGTGGG
This sequence comes from Acanthurus nigricauda, assembly GCA_029814725.1. Taxonomy (NCBI): domain Eukaryota; kingdom Metazoa; phylum Chordata; class Actinopteri; order Acanthuriformes; family Acanthuridae; genus Acanthurus; species Acanthurus nigricauda. The sequence continues at coordinate 18,782,929 of JAPZDW010000021.1, forward strand.
GGAGGAGACTAAAAAGAAGTCAAGGCGGCGTGGCCGAGGGGCTGGGGCGTCTGAAAGCACGCCCTGGAGCACGCTCACAGGGGCCGAGCTGTGGAACATGGTCTGTCAGGATGCTGTTGAAACGTACAACATCTCTGATCATCTTGGGTGAGTGCACAGCCTTTGTCGATTCTCACCTCATGTATGTTAGTTCATTTTAGAAGAACTGACATTTTTCTCTGTGACAGCTCCAGTCCAAACCACCTGGTGGAGCACTACGGCCTCCAGAAGCTCTCTTTGCTTCGAGAGTTCTGTTTGAAAACTGGAGTGCAGGTAACAGATACGTGAAACACAGTATGGATGAATGCTTTATGAGCTCAGTGAAATAAGTCACTAGACTGATGGAAACACAGAAATGTTCATAAGCATATTAGGAATGTTTATATATATATTCCTAGTTGTAACTGCAGAAAACTTCCACAGAAAAGAGATGCTGACAAAAACATGTTTGTTTATTCTGTTTATTTTACGACATCAGTTAAGACTTAGAGACTACTTCCTCGACAACCAAAATAAAGCCCCGGTCGGCCCAGACGACATCCTCAACATCCTCCCTGTTGTCAAGCACATTCAAATGCCGACTGCAGATGCTTCAAAAGCACACTGTGCCGCACTGACCTTCCTCCAGAAAGGTAGGTCAATAAAACTGAGCCCTTGTGCTGCAGAATTGTGAATCTACAATCTCTATGTTCAGCTCGTGGTTTTGAACAAAATCTAAAGGAAAAGTAAATTCTGTGCAGGTCTGCTGGATAAGGCCCACGAGCATCTGAAAGAAGCAGCATACCTCTTTGGTAGAGTGTGTGATGACCTTCACCCTGAGGCCTGTCATTGCCACAGCCTGCTGGCCAAGTGTGCCTTCCTGCAGGGAAAGGCAGCTGAGGTAGATTTACTGCTTCACAAATTTCTACAACAGAGATAGAGAGTAACCAAGTATATCTTTAAGCACTTGAGTCAGTTGTAATATACTGGAATACCTGTATGTTCTGCTTGTATAATTTGCTCTCTACATTTGTGAGGGAAATACTGTAGTGTTTGCTCATCTACATACATCCAGCAGCTTAGTTACAGGTTTTTTGCAGAACATTTTACAAGCAAAACAAATCATTAGTGGAGAAAATATCATAACTTATTAAAAGTTGCTGCATAATTAGTTTTCATACTTAAATGACATTTTGGTAGTAATAATACTCAATGTTTACTTCAGTATAATTTTTGCTGGTACTGGAACTGGGGTATTATTAAGCAGAGCTGTTTCTAAGTAGCATGTAGTCTCAAATATTTCTTCGACGATTTGACTTTGTGAGCGTGAACTCTGGAAAAGGCTGAAGCCTTTGTGTCAGTTTCAGGATGTCTTGAAGTGAATGCAGTTGTTAATACACATGAGGCTGACATCACTGTGACTTTCTGTGCTCTTAAGGCTCGCAGTGTGCAGCTGAAAACAGTGGTCATCAGTGAGAGAGTGCTTGGCTTTGACCATCCAAACACCATTCAGCAATATGTAAGTACAGCTACACTCCGCTTTTCACTCACTTTCTTTACATGAGTGCAAGATGAAGTTCGTACTTCCACTGGAAATCAAACTCCTGGATCCATAACTACTCATTTCTATGGGATTTTTTTTAATGTAGACTGTGCAATGTGTAATGTGTGCTGGATGTTATTCTTATAATGTTGTTGTCATATGTAGGCGCTCTTGGGTGTGTATGTCTTCGCTGGAGGGGAAACTGCCCTGGCTCAGAAGTGTTTCCTCAGAGCTCGTCTGCTAGCGCTAACAGTCCACGGAGAAGATCACCCCTACATTGCGATAATTGATGTAGGTTTCAACACCTTGGTCTTCATCCAAAGCACAAAAAAAGGCATTCACAGCGTCAGTACAATAATATTTACCTTTTAACACTCTCATTGTTTTCTTGCAGAGCTGTCTTGGGTTGGTTCTTACAGGAGATCAGACGGGGCGGTACTTAAAGAACGCTCTCAGACTCAACACTTCCTTCTTTGGTCCCACATATCTGCAGACTGCTCTCAAGTACGGTGCTACTTAAAGTTTGCACTTACATTTTGTATGAAAAGTCATTTAGTGTATTTTGCTCCATGCGGTGCTCAACATCTTCTTCTTTTCTCTCCATTGTTTCTTTAATGTGCAGTCAGCACCTGCTGGCCCAGTGGTTGTGCAGCAAGGGTGACTATCGAAGCGCTATGACCCACGAGAAAGAGGCCCTCACTGCTTTCACTGCCTTGGTCAGTACACCTTCTTGAGAGGGAGAGTTGGGCGAAAGGGTTGGTTGTTAGTGAATGTCATCTTATGTCTCATTTTCTATCCTAGTTTGGAGAGGATCACTCTCAGACACTCTGCAGCAAAGACTTTCTGTGCACCATAACCAAACAAGCAGTGAAGGTGGAGCGCTCTCTCAGACAGGCAGGAGCTGACTGTACGGAGCAAGCAGTGGAGGTACCGTATATCCAGGAGCTCATGTGGTCTCTGATAAAAATGAACTATTTTGCATCTTACAAAGAGAAGGGAAAAGTGTGTTGATTAATCTCCTTGTCTCCTCTGTCCTCAGTGTATAATTCCCGCAAGTGACACTTTGCTAGAACAAATGGTTCTGGTGACGGGGATCAGGAGGATTACAAAAAGGTAAATATACACTGGAGTAGTTCATGTAAAATGCTCAAAACATGCTATAGCACCATTTTGATGCTGGATATAGCTTTAGCAATTAAGGCTGATATAGCCAATATATTAGTCAATCTTTTACACATAACATAAAACACATACTCTTGATAATTATCCCTTTAATTTGTATATTTAAAGAATTGCTACAAAGACATTTTATTCAAAACATTTTGCTTTTAAAAAATAAACTGAGTTAAAAAAGTGAGTATTTTTTATACTATTTCACACATATTTTGAAATACCAAACATCTGTTATGAGCAAAATCAGCTGACATGTATCAGTCTATCCCCAAAAGTAACTACAGTTCCCATAATTAATATAATTATTTTGTAGTACTTGAAAGGTAAATTCTTCATCATGAATACTTCAACTTCTGATCCTTGTTTTGGTTGAGAAATCAAGTTGATAATCATGAATTCAAAATCTTATCTTTAAAAAACTCACAAAGCATAACTTTTCCCTGCATCTAATGAAGTTTGTTCACTTTCAACTAAAATAAATCACTAATCTCCTCTCAAACACAACTGGCTCCAGCAGCTTGATTGTGTATTTCCATAATCTTTCACTAAGAATGAAGCCATTCATGAATCTGTTGTGTTTTCATAGTGACAGGCTCCAGGAATACAAGCAGAAACACCGGGAACTAAAGGCAGCAGTGGTAAAAGAACTGGGGCTCAAATACCCAAACCAGCTTGACTTCTTAGATATTGTGAATGGGGGAGAGAAAAGCTCAGATCAAGAAACAGGAAGCGGGAAGGAAGCTGAAGACGGAGGAAGCCCAGCAACAGAGGAAACCAGCGAGAGCCAACAGGAGCCAGTGACAGAGACCTTGGTGGAGAGCGCTGCCGTAGTTTCGGCTAATGGTCATACTGAACAGAACGAGCATGAGGAAGGTGGCAGAGCAGCTTCAGATACTGAGGTCAAAACAGAGAATGAGGAGTCAGAGGCATCAGAGGTCAGGGCTGCAGGAGAGGAGACTGTGACCAGCACAGCCAATGGGGAGATAAGGTCTGATGCAGCAGCAGCAGATGTGATGAAGTCAGAGTCAGATGAAGTTAATGGTGAAATAAACGGAGCTTTGGACACTGTCGCTAGCCCGACAGTTCTCAAGAGCAAAGGATCCTGGGCAGATGTTGTTTCAAAAACAGCTGTAACAAATGGAACAGGAGACAATGGGGTGGCAGACAGTGTCACTGCTAATGGAGCAGCTGAAGAGTGAAAAAAAACCCAAACTGAACAGTAAAACAGTGTTGTAGTCATTTTTTTTTCTAAGTCACTGCTGTAAGATTAAACTCTCCCAGGATCCCAGATGTTATTCAGTCTAATGAACATGAAGCAGAGCGTAAGACAAAAGAGACAGATGAGGAGTTTTACTTTGTGTTGAAGATGTTATTGCTGATGCTGGGAGAGGGCTTCACTGTTGGGTGCTACTTTTTTTCAACAATAAACTTTTTACTTTGCTTTTAAACCAGTCTTGCTTTTTTTTGCACAATCTCAGTACAGATGCATGTCAAAAATGATGAATGTGGGTTATGATTCTCCTGATCAGTGAATCACATTTCGGGTTTATGAATAACACAATCTAACCAATAATCCCCCCACCAAAAAAAAAAAATAAAAAAAATTTAACATTGTTCTGCCGGTGATAAACAGCACAAAGTAAAAGAGCACCAAAATATGTTTGGAACATAGAAAATCGATCTGTATAATTGTAGTATTTATCGTAGTGGTGACAGTTTAAGTAACATTAGAATCTTTACAAGACAAATACAAAACAAACCACCTGCAATACTTTGCAACCAAAGGAAGATGTAATCCTCAAACAGTTTGCATTTGAGTCACTACAGGGCTCAGAATAACTGGGGAAAAAAATACTGGAGTGAAATTAAGTTGAATACATATGATATATGTTGGGAAATTTATAAAACAAAGGGTTGCTGATTTTATGCTGACTTTTATTACACTAAAATCCACCTTTTTTAAGTTGCTTTCCCTATCATTAATAAATACTGGGAGGTGGGTGTGTGTGAACTTTTTCAGCTTCAGAAGGGGCATGTCTGCCAAAGTTGGAGAACAACTGATACTTTATAACCTACACAATACTCAGGGTGTAACCTAACACATGGAAGAACAATGCTGTTTCACTGGCTAAAAGTCTCAAGTATGTTTACTTTTCAACAACACCCATCAGTGATAATCAGATACGTGCTTTTATTCCTTAAAACCGTTCCATACCATAACAGTGATGTCACACTGTCCTGAAATACACTTACACATAACTGCAGCAAAATTTAACCACAGGAGGTCACCAAAGCAAGATTTTCAGGGCCCTTATAATGATCCAAGATGCTCAATTGTATGGTTTCTTTTGACTGAGACAAACTATGATTTTAATATCATTAGAAGATTAAAATTTTATTTTGAAAAAAGGTTAATTTATTTCTAAAAACTGATTACATCCATGTCAACAATTCAAAACACAGTAATGTACATTTCTTGTTCATTTCCTGCCTGAGCTCTGTGTTTCCCTCTGAATAATCTCCAGATCGGGGCAATGTTCATAGTGTGGTTCAGGTGGCTCTGCCCAGGTGGATTGTGGAAGTCCGTTAAGGCTGGTGGAAGGAAAAGTGATGACTGCCGTGTCACTGAAGACGTCAATCAGCCGGGATGGACAAGGCAACTGCCTCTCCTCACAAACAGACACCGCCTGAGTGATGTAGCTGTAATCCCGCTTGAGCTCTCTCTCTATCGTCCTGTCGGGACAGAGAAAAAAAAAAACCATAATCTCCACTTCAATAACTTAAACATCACATCTCGTTATGATGTCTTGTACAAACCTGTCCCTCATGCCGCTGAAGCTGTTTCCAATGACGATCATCAGTGGAAGACATTGTGTGCTCCAATTCTTCCACAGAAGGTTGTTATACAAAGCTTTCCCACAATGCATCAGGTAAAAGAGTGTGGGCTTAGTCGCCAGACGCTTCCCCTCCTGCAGAATACAGTGAGACAGGTGGCTGGAATTTTTGTAACTGACTTCACACCTGATCTATAGCCAACATGAACTTGGAGTGATCTGAAAGTTTGCATAAATGATCCTTAAATTTCTAAGTTAACTGTGTTAATCTATTATTTGCATTTTAGTGTTTAATGAAAACTTTGGTTTATTATTGTTATTATTATGTGATAACAATAAAGATAAAACTTAACAATGCAATGATCTACCAATGATTTTTATCTTTAACATGAAAACTATAGTTGCTGCTTAATTTCTAGATCTCAAATTCTGACAAATATCCATAAAATATCCTGGATTCTTGGTTTTACAGAGTTTTCCTCAAGCTCAGCTTAGTTACCACACAACATGAACTCCGAATTTGGAACAGATTTACTTACCTTTAACTAATGAAGTAAGTTGAAAAAAATGCCTAAACAAAGGCTAGAAAAAGCTCATTTTTAAATTCTAAAGAGACAGTTTGTTTAGAAAAAGTCTTTGCAGCTTGCCAGTTCAGCCAAGTGGTAGTTATTAGTATTACCAGGATTGAAAAATTCAACAGCACTAGCACTATGTAAACCTGTTAACTGTCTCTCACTTGTCTGACAGGATAAAAACACAAGTGGCCGATTACTGACCTCATTTTATGTGAGTACAGTCATGCCCAACTCTCTCAAAACATCTCTATCTCCAGAGGAGAAAGCAGGGTCATAAACAGAGCAGTTCTTCAGTGGAATCTAAAGGAAAAGGAGTGGAAAACAGAATTTGTAATGAACATGGTCAAATTTAGAGTCTGTTATCTCACTTGTTAAATAAATCATTGGACCTGTCCGGCCTCCAGCAGCAGGAGCAACATGGCAAGCTGGTAGCGAGCTGAGACACAGGAGGAAAAACAGCCAAGGCCATAACAAACACACTCCAGATGTTGGCTCAGGCTTCCCGGCTGGCTGGTGAGGCTCTCTGTGTCCCTGTTCTCCGGAGGGTTTGTGAGGACTGCTGATCCTGCCACAAGAAGCTGCTCTGAGAAAATAATCTTGAAAGAGTCACTGAGCTGCAAGATAAATGACTGCACTGCCAAAAAAGATTCTGGTGATAACTTGTCCAGCATACTCACCTTTCCACTCTTGCCAAAATTCCTCGCATCTTAGTTCAGACCTACAGAGGAGGAGAAGCACAGTTACTGAACTTTCTTGTGTATGTTCCGGGCATGGGGTCAAAATATGTTGGCATATCCACATGACTAATATTATTGGACTATGCTTCTTAACTGGACTTCTTACACTATGTCTCTGATTCGTTTTACAGTTTTCCCGATGTCCAGCTGCTCCTGGCAACATGTTGAATTTGAGGAAACCTGAACTGTTTTTGTTTTTCGCGCTGCGCCTTTTCGTCGCCGGGCCACCTGCCATTCCTCCCCGGTGTCCAACATCTATTCTCATTCACTTGCTGCCCATGTATATAGACTTAAAAATTTGTATTCAATTAGGTTCTAATGTGCTTCTGCGTTTCTGTGCTTTCTTACGGGTCTTCTTCTTCGTCTTCGTTTACTTCTTCTTCTTCTTCTTCTTCAGTCATTTAATGGCGGTTGGCAAACGGCTTTTAGGCACATTACATGGATTACCTCCACCTTCTGGAACGGAGCTCTTCTTCTGCTTGATTTTATTGGCGGACCATAAACCAACATTAAAAGTGCATACCACCACCTACTGTACCGGAAGTTGTAACATCATGACTTTATCAATGAGTTATGTATCCGTACTAGAACAGTGTCATTAAAAAATATATAAGGATCTCTTTACTTGCATTGGAAATCATTTTTTTGACATAGGGCACATCCTGTGAAAATAGTTGTTGTTCGGGACCTCAATGTTCGTGACATACGTGGGATTTCCTACCAATTATATAATATGCAAAAATCCTATATGTTGTTTTTTGTATTTATCCCGGGGTTAAATTTTCACAGATTTCATTTTGAAAGGAGTCTAACAGAAAGTCCCTTAAAATCAAATGCTGCCATAGCTTTCTATAGAACTAAAAGGTAAAAAATGTTGTTTCGAGGCATTCCTTCAGGAAGCAATGGCGACGCCTGCTGGTCATTGGTATATTGAATTTTTAATTTAATTTAAAAAACGGACAGTTAGCCTGTCCGAAACCAAGTTGTTAATCTTTGAAATATTTTTCACGCTACACGATATTTGAGATAATGATCAAATAAAAACAAAATTTTGGGGAATTCAGAGATTGGTTTCGGGTTCGGGTTCAACAACGCCAGTCAACCGGAAGTATTTACCCGGAAGTAGTTTAGATC
>JAPZDW010000021.1:20549871-20560271 GCA_029814725.1 Acanthurus nigricauda
AAAAACGGAGGTGATGCAAATGAATGAAACATGCTCCTCGCAATAATTTTTGCTTTCCATAACACTTTAATAACTAGACAGCAGTTGCCTCACAGCTGTCAGGCAGTTCAAATAAGGGCAGCTTCTCTGAGGACTTGTCTTATTTCAATCTAATGATACAACTCCTATAACCTTGATTTAATTAGCCACATTGATTTATGATGGCGTCAGTCTCCACCACAACAGAAGTGCATCTGTAATATACAACAGAGTTCTCATTTATCAGACCTACTTAGAGTCTTTTTAATGAGTTTTCTCTGCCTTTTGTCTTTATTTGTGTTAAATTCAATCTGCTGCCTCAAAGTGAATTCAATATGAATCTTTCGGGCTCCCTAAAATGAGTTTACATGCACACGACATAATTACACCTTAACAATCTATCATCAATGATTTACAGTGGAATCCAGCGAGGCAAGAGTCTGACTTCAAGCAATTTCGTATTTGCCAAAAAGCTTTTATTCTGGTTTGATTGAAGCTAGTGATGAATTGTAGCATGGCAAAAAATGCACATCTTGACATGTGCAATAAACAACATAAAAAACCATCATCCAGAATAAATCATATATGTTGTAACAGAAACTTACATGCACATAAACATATACGTGTAAAGCATTTGTGCCCCTGTACATTTTTTTTTTCTTTTTTACAGCCATGTGTTTGCTTATTAGTGAATGGAAAAGTTATTTCCCCACATTCTCACTCTTATTATAGGTGTGGAGAGAGGATCTTGCCCTGCTGTGTTGGGTCTTATTCTGCTCAAGCTTTGATAAGGAGGTTCATACATGCGACAGACTGTACCACCTAACAGAGAGGGACTGCAGTGCTCGCACAGTGGGTGGGAGTTGATGCAGAGACCTTCCACGACAAGAAAACACCACAACTCAACAAAAAATAGCATCTTCTGTGTTCTTATTCCCTAGAACTTATGCGTGTATGTGATTGATTTTTTACAGTGCACATTTATTCATAATAACATACAAGGAAAGAGAGTTGGAAATAGTACAATTAATGCACGTAATCAGAATACTTAAAGAAACTGTAATCAACTGTGATCAAAAGTTTTATATTAACACTAAACATGACTGTGTATGAAAGTGGTTGCTCATTGTGAAAAACCCACAGAAATCACTAAACTCTTCAGTGTCTCCTAGCTTCATAGAGTATTATAGCTAATTTTAACTTATTGTTTAGAGTTTCCCACCTGTAGCTTTACTGTTCACTCATTTTCTGACTGCACCCAACCTTCCCAGCACAAACAGCTCATCCACTTTTCCCTCCGCCTGTACATGTCTTTCCACCCCTACGTCAATATTGCAGCTACATCAAGACACATGTAGTATTGATATAACAGAAAACAGTCATCTTAATGGATTAGTCAGATACGCCTCATTTGATATTGCCAAACAAAGCTCATGTAAAGCTTCCTGGACAAAGGTGCCGCTCTTTGCAAAGAACCGACAGATGGATGTTGTGCTATTTGAAAGGGCAACATCACAAAATGTCCAGTCCTGTTTTGTGGACACTGAACTCAGTTTGTATATAAAATAGCTAAAGTTTTCAAGTTACCATAATTTCCGACACTTTGAACCATGCGGCTTAAACTATGATGCGGCTAATTTATGGACAAAAATAAACGAGAAAGTGTGTGACGAAGGAATTCTGAGGCTGTTAAATTCCGACACTGAAGAAGACAGCTTTAGTAGTTTTAGTTGTTAAATTTAGTGGGTGCGGCTTATATTCAGAAAAAAATGGTAATGTATTTTTTTTTATGCTAACTGAGACATTAGCATCCCCAGAATTTAATGTTGTTCAAAAAAAAGTTGAAATGTCTTAAGATTGTTGACCACAGACTTCATTTCAGTCATTTGACCAAAAAAAAAACATTTTAAAATACCCACTGCTGTTCAGACAAGGGAACTAGAGGAGCAACAATGCCAACAAATTTCCTGGTTTTCGGACTCAGTCCTGCAGCACTCTGTGTGCATGTTTTTTCCACTCAGAGGAAGCATTTTGCTCTACAGTATGTGCTTGTTTTTACTTCTCTAATTGAACCTCTCAGCAATGCTGTTTTTGCTTATTTCAGTAATTTGTTTGAAATGTCATGAATTAACATCAATTATATACTGTTGTTGATTTGATCTTTTGTTAGATTATTTATCAATAACAAACCTCCTCCTCGGACCCTAAATATTCCCTGTAGCCCTTATTACCCAAAAATGACTAGTTTCTTCTCTTTACCATTTTTTCCGCATTCGAGGTTAGTATTACACTCCGGGGCACATAATGGCCCTCCTAATGATTGTATCCACATAACTCCAGTGAAAATCATGTGGCTCCTCTTTTATTGACTGTTTTCTCAACCAGGTTCAGAGGGCAAGCAGAGAGTGAAGCTCCCTCTCTGCCAGGTTATTTATGACTTTTCTTCCCCAAAGTTATTTTTCTTTCTGTGATTGCGGAGTGGTGTGTTAAATCCGACGTGTCGGGAGATTACTCAGCTGGCCATCAAGTGCACATGGTCAATTTGCCATGATGAGAGGAACTGGATCACACAACCCTTGGAATCTCTCGGGGGGAATCTCTGGGGGGAACTCCTCAGACACACACAGTCACACACACACACACATTCGTGGAGGACGCCAATGTGGTAGTCATTTCGGCCGCCAAAATCAAATGGAGGTTCAATCGTTTCCACATTTCTTAAGATAACATTATGAGAGGGAGAGAGATCGGAGGGCCAGGGCAATCAAACATGTTCTGTTTGGTGATGTTTCTATGGAAGGAGAAATAATGGGGTCATGGGACGAAAGGTGAAACATGTGTAAGAGGAGTTCCTGGGTTCAACCATAGTACAGTGCCACTTGTTTCTGACTTCTCCACACATGCAAAGTTCACTGCTGTCAAAGGCATCATGTTGCAGATGCCCTGCGGCCACTCCTCGGAGCAATTAATGCAATTGTACCTAATAACTTCGGGAATTACTAGAAAAACAGAAGGGGAGTGGTCAGTAACAAACCATATCAAGAAAACGTTGGAATATTTAGTTAGATACACTTTGAAATGTTTCTCTGTGAATAAATCATGTTAATTTTATTTAGAAGAATAATACGACATGGGATCACTGTCCGTAGCTTTAACATTTTCTGTTGGCGCGAGAGATTCATTTGCTCCTAAAGTTTCCTGATGCGTGAGAGGGGAGTGGTTACTAGCAAAAGAGTTATTCATAACTGCTGATCCTTTTGTGCGAGGGATCCATGTCGGACAGGGCGCATTGAATGCAGGCTGGTACCCAGTCCTGGGGTCTCAGACGGAGTTTGGGACTGAGAATGGGCAAATGGGCGTTTCCTCTGTTCACACTTGAGCTCAGCCCAGCCATGCTGAACCCTCCGGCCTTCATCTCCTCTCTATGCCGTCACTTTGTCTATCTCAGCAACAGAGTAATGAAGTGGGGACCATTAGAGTCACTATGGCTAATACTAGGCTAATAGAGTTCACTTACAGGACCAGCCCACCTTTAACCATTAAAATAGACTTGAGCAGTTAAGACACAATCAAGAACTGGAAAGGCCGAACCTTTGGCGCTGTCCTTTTGAAACTCAAATATGCTCCTTATTTTTGTGGGTGACACCTTACACTTTTCATACTCTGAGGGAATGTAAGCCTTGTGCATTTTCCTGTGCAGATTTTCCGGAAACTCTGTGTTGTACAATATTGAACACAATGCAATGGGATGCAGAGTTTGCAAAGTTAGGAAATTATTTTGCATGCCGAGATGGATGCATGCACTTGCTAACAAACAAGTTTGCTGTAATCTTGGTCACAGTCTGCCTGAGCCTTTAATGAGGGACTTTTTGTCACGATGGATCTCCTTCTGATCCTCAGCGAGAAGTGAAATTCCTGCAGTCAGCAGTCAGCACTTCCCTACACAGTAGCTTGCTGCTGCAGAAATCCACGAGCCAAGAGGTTTTTGAGCTCCAATGCCGCCATATTTGAGGCTTCTGTCACATTCCATGTTCAGACTGGCCTCTGCCTCGGCCATATGATTCGCTACACTCCCCGACTCCCCATGCCAAGAACCGTCTTCCTCTGACTTCTGACATCAGCCATCTTTAAACACTTGAATTTCTCTCTTTCCTGTCTCTGTCTTCACTCTCACATTCTCCCTTTTCTCTACCTCTTTCACTTGCTTTCCCCTTTTGTGTTCCTCCCCAGCAATCTGGCTTACAGCTGAAGCTGATTCAGGCATGGAAGGGATCAGATGATTGCAGCTGGAAAAACTGCATTCTTCTTGCATATTGCTTTGAACCCTGCTATTATCCAGTTGCCTGTTTTACAGTAATACTCTTAAACAGAAAGACAAAGATACAGGAACCTTTGCACAGTCAGCCCAACAGCAGTTCAGTTAAAAATATCCCTGTTCAGTGTTTTCTCATCATAAAAAAGCCAAATAGTATTTCCATCTTGAGATTCCTGTTTTACTTTCTGTGACCTACTGCAAGATCCAGAGTACTTATCTGCTGACAGTTTGGATTTTACAGCGGTTGCAAAAAGAACATTTTAAATTGGACATACATGCTAACGATAGCTCTATTATGATAATATGTGTTGTACACGATGAGGGTAGGTCATTTCATGTGTTAGACAGGGCCGAGATGAATACAGGGTGTATCCCTTTGGGGGTCCCGAGAGGTTCCAGGGCGATCCAGAATGGGCGATGGGCGTTTCTCCCCCGTTCACACTTGATCTCTGCCCAGCCATGCTGAACCCTGCGGCCTTCCTCTCTTCTCAGGGCCATCATCTCCACTTCTATCCATGCCACAGAGTAATGGAGTGGGGAACATTAGGGTCATAGTGGCTCATACAAAGGCTAATGTGGATCAAACAGATACCCGGCCCACCTCCACCTATTAAACACGCAAGTAAATTGAGGACTGTTAAATGACAATAATGAGGGAGTGTCCAAGCACCAGTGGTTTTACTGCGATCCGAGCCTCTCATAAAATATCATAACTTTTGTAGTGCTTGCAGTGAGTCCTTGTATTAAGAAAATATAGCTATTTGAATTTAATATTTTGACATTTATAGATAAATTGCTTAATTCAAACCTAACTGTTAAAGTAATTGCATTAGCAGCCAAATAAGTTACTTGTCCCCTCCATCGTAGTTTGCAGCTATTACTTGGTTTATGTTGTTTTAAAATAATTATTGCACTATTATTTTATAATATGTATGCTTGAACTTTATCCTCTGTACATATTTCTCTATGTTTTAAACCCTTTTCCCAACCTGCTCCAGCCTGCCCGTATATTTTCCTGGTCAGTAACTATAGGAGGAAGGCCATTATTCCAGATAGAGGTGTTAGCCGCGCCGGGCCGACCTGTATTGATCGGCTGTGAGAGGACGCTGAGCGGGGGAGAAGGACTATTTGCTTTAAAGTTCAATGGCTCTCCACTGCTGTTAGTGTTGCAGCCACAGGAGCAGTCGATATCTAGACAGGGACCCGTGTCACGAGACGCGCTCCCCATTTAGAAACATCATAATACTGTGCTGATGCTGTTGCCCCACAGCCAGAGCTTGTGTTTAGATTTTTTTTTTCTCTCTTTACCCCCCTCCCTTGTGTCTTGGTTGTCATGTTTCCCCTTTGCACCTTACAAGCTGCTTTCTTATTTTATACTGTAGGCTGGGTTTTAGCATGGCGGGGTGGAATCAGTGTGAATTGTAATTATAGATGATACACATGGCTGGAAGGAAGAGATAGAGAGAAAACACAGAGCAGAATAAAAGGCAAACAGTCATTTGCAGCAAAGGTAGGTGTCACTGATTATGTAAAGAACACTGAAAGTGTTCAGTTTTTTGTGTGCTTGTGTGTGTATATATGTGTTTGTTTGTGTGTGTGTGTGTGCTACCACACACCCCTTGTTTGCCTATGAAATAAAAAATATATAATAAAATGTGCTCGCCGCATTTCTTGGCTGTGGTTCAAGTGCTAAGGGGGAAAGAAGGAAAAAGGGCGCGATTGTTTCTAGTTCAAGGTGTGTAATGCACAGAGGCGTACATACATAATGGGGTATTGTCAGAGGGTTAGTGTGAGGATATTAATGCCCTGATTTGTCCATGCTATTTGGTGCAGTGTCGCTCCCTGAAGGGAACAGTTCGAGTCGGCTGCTCTAACTACTCTACCCCCTCTTCCCCCAAGGCCCCGACTAGAGGTCACTCTGTTTAGCACAAGAGGCGAAGCCCATTTTCGCCATGATGGACCAAACACTCTCCTCTCCTCATCTTTTCCTCTCCTCCGTTAATAAACACAAATGCCCCGCCTTGCCTCATTGTGTCCTGAGCGCTCACCCTCTTTTTAAACCTTCTCAGTATCTCTGCTCATCCCTCTGTGTAATCCCTCTCTACCCATATGCATATGATTAGCTGCTCTATGGCTGTGCATACATTTGCATCAGACCCCCCTTTTGCCCCCTCAATACGCACACACACATTCACACACTTCGTTCTACCACCAACACTCCTACCCCTGCCAACACTCCTCCCCATAGCCTTCCAGTGAACCTGTTTATGTTTGAACATTTTCACTGGCATTTGAACTCATCCCATCGATTTCTTTATGGCGAGAGGTTGTGAGGCAGTTCCTTAAAGGGGTTGAAATCGACCATCTAAATATTTGACTAAAAGGTCATTGAGATCGTGCCAGGCCCGAGCAAGGAATACAGGCGGAGGCGCATTGTGAGAGAAGGAGGAAGTGGCTGGGCGTCTCCGACAGGAAGAGGCTGGAGGATTGATCCAGCTATAGTAGGAGTGCTGCAGCAGGATGCATAGAGGAGAGATGAGCAGAGAGAGGGGAGAGGGAGATGGAGAGGGCAGTGGAAGAGAGGGAGGAAAGGGATATAGTGTAGAGTATTTCGCTCCTCAGGCTGTCCAAAAACAACAGGGCTACAGAGATATGTGAGACTGGAAGACACAACACCCAGAAATGTTAAAACACGAGAGGTTAGAAAATACGAAGCCGAGAGAACAAAAAAATGTTCTGAAATAAAAAAAAAAAAAAACAAGGAAAGGTCGTAGCTCATTAGCACCACCAAGGAGGGTATGTTTTTAGTTCCATTTGTTTGCCTGGTAGTTAGTTAGCATATTTCAATGGAAAGTGGTGCAAAGTTGGGCCATGAGCCAAGAATAAAGTGATTAGTTTTTTATGAAGATCAGGTAAGATTTCTTAGAATTGCCAAGTAAAAAACAACTAAGCTGATAACCATGAAACCAACACATAGCTGTCTATTAATAAATATCCTGAGATAATACAAGATCCAGATACCAATTAAAATGATCCATTATTATGATTTGAAATTAAGTTTTTTACACTTAAAAGACTGCAGCTATGGTGGACAGAATACTGGAGATTATACCTACAGTTAACACCTACACAACAAAATGAAAGCATGAGGTTAATTAACTATCAATGTCCAAGAGCTTGTTCTTCCACTTCAAAGAGGAATCATTCCAAGCAGGCGAAGGAGGAGGATATGTGAGCTTCAAGGAAACTGGGATGGACAAGGCACCACACACTCATGTATTGAAATAATAGCTGACAAAGATCCTCAGCATTTGTGTCAGTGTAATGCTCAGTGGCACCAAAAGCAGCGCCACTACCAGAGCCTCTGGTTTAATTCGTGGTGATGGGCCTGGGACTCTCTGCGGGCCGAGGAGGCCCACTGATGCGGTCGGCAGTCGGCCCTAATGCACCGGCTTGATGGGAGACGAGTGAGGGGAGCCATCGCAGCCAATGGGCACTTGCTGAAGTAAGACCACAGTGACAGTTAGCAGCTGGGAGAACTTTCATTCTCACTCAGCGGGAGTCAGCGCTAAGTAAGAACGTTTGAGAGGTTTGACAGAGGGGTGTCGCAGCGCAGTGATTAAATGGCAACTATGTGCAAACCTCTGCAAGTGGCTGCGGGTGGACGAAAGAGTATGACCAGTCAGGAGGACGGTGATGTCATTTATGGGACTCTGATCTACCATTCATGTGTTTAGTTTGCTTCAAGCGAGGTCTGTCCCTCCTGTTTATCTCCTCTGTTGACTCATTTTTAGTCATCAAAAGAAAAAGATAGAGTAACAAAAGGAGCCAGTAAAGAAAAGCTATATCCAGGGTTCTTTCCCATTTCTTGATGTTCTATTTATTTCTCCATGCTCAGAATTAGAGCAGCAACTTTTTTTAATAAAATAATCGTTATAGATGCTTTAATTAGTCCACAAAAGTGCAAGAAAATTATTACAAATGCCTATCACATCTACCCACAGCCCAAGGGACATCTTCTAAATGCTTGAATTGTCCAATAAACAGTATATCAAATCTTTTATGTATCACCTGAAATGACCCACTACCTTGTAGTGTTGAAACTTCTTCAGTCACACTTTACCTGACTATATGCATTGCTTTGCTCACAGCCAATTACAGCAAGTGTTATTTATTACAATGCAACATATGATCAACTCACTTCTGCAGCAGCTACAAACCATAAAGCCTGTGATTTATTTTTCAGTATTTTGAAAGCATGGCTACACTGCAAGCCTGTGGCATCCAAAATAAATGCATATTTATTACTGCAAATTATTTTAGGTATAACTGAAAATACAAGTAAGTTCCTTTTTTGTTATTAAGACTTAATTGCACATGAACCTACCATGCACAACTTGCTTTTATCCGATAGTGTGTGTAAGAGTACATATGAATGTACTCTGGTGGCACAGTTTCTGTACCATGTATATATGCTTCATTAAACTGCAGCTATGACTGTTGTTGATGCTTTACTGCAGGCAAAAAAAAGGCCTCAAATTGTTGAGTTGAGTTGGGCGTCACCTTCTGGTGTCCAAGAACTTTGTCAAAGTGATGTTGTAAGCAGTGAACTATGCTCCAGTTTCCAGACACAACACTCAGTAGTTACTTTAGCTTCCTCATCTATCATTCACTTAGATAACAGAAATGTACTAAATGATAACATAGTAAGATATCACCATGATATAATTTCAATCAAAGTCTATAATGTCGAATAATTGGCCAGCCCTATTCAGCCCTACTTATGGTACACTACTTTAAAATGGTTACAAATTGCATTTGACTTCTCTTCGATGTGTGCAATTCAACCCCCCAGGAAAAGAGCAATAAAAAAGCCACAGCTCCCTGCGTGGGATGGCTTCACTTTCAGGGTCAGTAGACTTTCCAAAGTAACAAGCCGAGCATATGCCGCAGCGGTTCCCCTTATGTCCCAAGAAAGACCCAATTAATTCATCAATCTGTACACCTCTGTCACTGCCTAGTGCATTTTAGCCCCTTGCCAGCAGAGCTCCATCCATTACCGGCCAGGTTGTTCAGTCTCCCCCCCCCAGCCTGCCTGCCAAAAAGCCAGCCAGGGTGGCTGCTGGGTAATTACACATTGCCTTGACAACGCACATGATTGTTTTCCTTGCAGTGTATTACTTCATTAGTACTTCCCAACGTGCCATATTTTTTAAATGTCACTTTTTTTTTCACCCAACTCTGTCCAATCTCAACTCGTCTGTATATCATAACAGTCATTAATAACTGTCAGTCGGCAGCATCAGTTCAGCATTCGGGCTGCCTCATTAGCATGGCCCAGCATTTGTTCTTTGGAGAGGCTGATTATTTTCTACAACAGGCCTGGCCAATTACTTTAGTGAAATGGTATCACATAAATCAAAACTTAACAAGGTGGCAAATTTGAAGTTATCAGATTCCAAGAGACACCATAACTAATATGTCACTGTCACAAGTACTCTCTGCAGGTATGCCTCTGCCATACCAAATATAACATCCCGCAGGATCTAGGAAGCTTTCTCCTGGAAATTAACATATTCAGAAAAGTGTGAGCACAAGTGGTATAAAAATGTAAAAGATAAAGTTTAAGCAGGCTGGCCTTGGACAGCAGAGAGGGTGAAGTGGATAGAAAGAGACTGATCCTGCTGTAATGTCTTTTCAGGCCATCCTGAGCAATATAACATGTCGGCTTTCTCTTGCAGCACAAACCTCTCCTTTAACTCTTTTCATGATGATGTTCATCCATCACATTATGACAGCTACATCAAACTAACAACAAACATGCAAACCCAGCAATCTAAGATATGCTGACGCCACGTGTACAGACATAAATACAGACCACTTTAGTTCTGCCATGAGTGGCTTTTTTTCTCTGTTTAAACTAGATTTTCCATCCACAGGGAATAACCGCAACCCAGAATGTGTGATAAAGTACACTCATGTCCGTTACGTTATGTCCACTGACATAAGAGTGATTGCAGGAGCGGTGTAAATGGGTTTCTGTTTGTTTGCCCTTGTTTCAGATCGG
>JAPZDW010000021.1:21488764-21501078 GCA_029814725.1 Acanthurus nigricauda
GTTCCCTTCATGTTAAGTGGCGCATCAAAAGGATAGTCACTGTGTACTGAGTCATTACTCATTCAGTAATATTTAACCAGCAGTTAGTTCCACATTTGCTTCCTGTTAAACACTAAAAATTTGAATGCTCTAATAAAGATAGACCAGTGTCTGTAAGTGTATGTGGTTTGTAATCTACTCATTTTAAGAAATTATGTACCATGTTATGAAAACAACAGGAAGGTAATCTGTTGTTACACATCCTTAAACCTCCAGTTGTCACTGAGCCCAAATGGGAGAGTACAACTATAAAGAATTTTCTACAGAACAGAAGGACAGTGTACAAACTAAATCTCAGCATGGTAATCTTAGTCTGATGTGGTCTCACCTGGGCCACAGGTTTTGGTCTTCTGGCTCCTCTTCAGTAGAAATTTTAGCTGTGTAAACATTATGATCCAATAAAGAACAATTGAAGTCATCCACATCGTTTCCTGACGTGCGATGGTCAGCCATTCATTCAACACTGCTGTCTTCTGTGTTGTCTGTGCAACTCTGCTGCATTGGTGTGCTTTAGCGACAGCTCATATCGTCAAGAAGACAGCCCCGACAGGTAAAACTTGTTGGGACAAGAAGAGCACCTGTTTGTGCTTCACAGGACTGAAAGCCAAAGTCTGGGTGGATGTTTTACTGAGTATGTCATTTGCATGTGTTCCTATTTAAAGGACAGAGGCGTATTTATTGTTTCATGCATTCAAATCTAAAACCATCATCAGGTTTTCTGAGTTCAAAAAGCTTGAAATAAAACCCTTTTTTGGACATATTTTGTTAAACAGCATCTATCCTGATTAGTTTGAAATCTGACAGTCTTTGTTGCTTGCAGATGTGCTGCCATTTTTTGTTCTATAGATTATAAACATTAATTCAATATTTTCCCTTTTTGACAAATACACATTAAAGCAATTTAAGCTACCAAACACTTTACAACTTTCAGCAT
The DNA here is from genome assembly GCA_029814725.1 of Acanthurus nigricauda. Lineage (NCBI taxonomy): Eukaryota > Metazoa > Chordata > Actinopteri > Acanthuriformes > Acanthuridae > Acanthurus > Acanthurus nigricauda. The sequence continues at coordinate 21,489,738 of JAPZDW010000021.1, forward strand.
TTAGGCATCATGCTCATGCTCTACTCACAGAGCTAGCAAGCTAAGCTAACTAGCCTTGCCTCAGGAAGTGTAAGCTAGTCATGCTAGCTTGCTAATATTAGCTCTGTTTTTAATTATCATTTAAACATGCGCTAAGCTTTAGTAGCTCTTACACATTTATTGTTGTGTTTGTACCATGTTTTGCAGGAGGAGGGTTTAGTTACCAGCTAGTGTTAGCTAGTTTTAGCTGTGATGACAAGTGATTTGAAAAACATGGTGCAGAGTAACAGATAAATAATAAACTTTACATCTCTCTCAGCTTAGATTTGCTGAGTTATATCACTCTGCTTGTAAACAAATTTTATTTAAGCTTCACTTCTTCACTCTCATTTGATCAGCGTCTGCATACAAGTCTTGCCTCTCATCGCTCTTTTCCAAACCATCAAACCTTTTATCTGCTCCCCAAATTTGGCAGCACCGCCCACTGTTGCAGAGGAGGGGTATGAAGAGCTCAATTAAGCTGTCGGAAGGTGCATGCTGTGACATGGGATGAGCCTCCAGGCGGTGCCGGCATGATGGGCCGCATTGTGCCGTTTCACACTTTCAGCGTGATTACCTGATTACCAGCATGATTTTCCTATAAAACCGAGAGCTAGCTTGATCAGACAGGCAAAACTATATAACTGCTGCGTGTACAGTAGTTGGCTGCCATAGCTTGTTGTAGTGTATGTAGGTCATTGCCTTTGCAACGAACAAGCTGCAACATCAAAAGTATCCAGAGAGACCAGGGAGTATTACAGATTCCACTGCAGCAGGAGCCTGAAGTGGTGTGATTATGCACGTCTCTCTTATGTATACTGCGTGTATGTGTGTTTACTGTGTTTATTTTTAGCACCAGAGCCGCAGGGCCGCGCTGGTTACCCACATGTGGCCCCTAAACCATCAGTTGTGCGCATGGCCACGGGCGGCGCCGGCCCTGAGGAGGCGGGGCAGGGCAGCCCAGTGGTGATGAAGAAGATGGTGCCCGTCCAGAGCTCCAGGCCGCAGCCTGCCGCATCGGCCACACTGGCCCAGCAGGGTGAGCGACAGCTGGGGCACCATCCTGAGCTCATGTCCCTCTAAACATCACCCACATGTTACATCCCCACTGGTGTTATTGTGCACAGTCTCAGATGATTGAATGTGGTTGCAGGTCCGATGGCGACCGGAGATGCAGCCGGTTACTCCTCTGGTGCAGCTCCTCCTCCGGAGCAGAGAGCGCCTCCTGCAGTGAGAGAGGAGAGGAGGCAGCCTGCTGCCTACAGTGCTCCTCCTCCTGCCCGACAGCAGCCTCCCCCAGCCGAGGAGGAGGAGGAAACCAACGACTACGACTCTGATGATGCCAGTGAGTTCACCATCTGCTCCTTCTTCTCATGGAGCATGGTGGCTTTTTTTTAAAGCTCAACATAAGTGATTTCTTTTCACTAATTTCTGCTAAACAGCACCAGATGGGGTGAATATTTGGATATATTTTCCTTATAGAGCAAAACATATTGTCATGCAGCATACAGTATTGTGCAGAGATTACCTTAATTTGGCAGCATCTCTGCTCCTCTGAGGGATTCTGAGTCATAACTGTGTTGATGCTTGATTTCAGCCTTTTAGTCTGCTGGTAATAATTCACATATATGAATTACCCAAGAGTCATTGCAAACAGCAAGTATCATTTTGGCAGCGTCTAATGAGCCGGGTACAAAATGACAAATGATAAGCAGCATTTCTCATCGAAGCATGATAATCGATGTCTGAGGGAACTAAAGCAAAAAGAAGATCCAAATCACGATGTGAGTCACTAAATCATTGGTGATACATAAGCTGTGTAATCGTACAGTTTTTTTTTTTTCATATATCCCATTTAAATGACGAGAATGGTGCCATGCCATTCATGTTCTGTGCCTGCAGCGTCAAAAAGCCTTTATTCTCTCTCCGGGGGATTGGGTATTAATTTATTTTATTGAGGTCTGGGAATATGGAGCTGTGCAAATAATTTGAGATACAACAGGGCTGACAGGATGAAGATTCCCCTTGTGTTTGACCCAATCCCATGCGTTGGAAGTGAAAATGGCAGAAATAGCACCGGTTTCATGTTCGTGTTCTCCGCGGAGACGTGGCTGTGAGAACAGTCAGGTTCTTTGATGCTGACTGGTTTCACTGGTCTTAACGTCCTCAGTGTTGTTGGTGTGTTTACATACGTTAAAGGTCCTAACAAATGTGATTTGGCATATTTAAGCAACACTTTAAGCAAAATTTTTTAAAGTGATGTTTTTAGATAATCATAATTTTAAGTCTAATCTCTACAAATGTGTTTTGATGCGTAATCAATCACTTTTTGGCCTTGTAACCGTCGGCCTGTTTGCCAGTCAGTGATTTGGCACCTACTAAAATTTCACTATTAGATTGATTGCAATGAATTTTTTCAGGCTTTGTTTATTTATTTGTGTGGTTTTTTTGCATCGCTCCTCAGAATGAACAAAAAGGTTGCTGATGCTCTGACTTTTTTCTGTTGCACAGTCAACATGAATAAGTTTAATTAAAAATTCCCATCAGCCTCGGCTGTAATTTGTTTTAAAAAACAGTCAAATGTTTGCTTGCTAAAACACTAAATGGTGAACATGGTGAACGGTTTGACATTAGCATGTTAGCATTGTCTTTATGTGCATGTTAGCATGCTGACATTTAGCTCATTCAGCTCGAAGCACCGTGTAGCCGTGCAGAGTTCCCAGCGTGGCTTCATTTGGGTTGTTGGAGCTGCAAGTTGGTGGTGAATCTCAGCTGAGAAAAGTTAACAGTTACATAAGAAAAATCAACAAATGACATTTGATTATTTTGTCCCCCAACTAGCAATGAAACTCCTCCAAAAGAAAATGTGTGTGGGCAGAATTTCACTCTATTTTTTCTTACCCAGAACCTTATTTTCTGATCGTCTTCCTTTGAGACCCGACTGTTTATTTGATTTCTTGTATATTATATGCCCCTTCTTTGTAATGAGATTTTTCTGCAGTTTACTTACGGAAAAAAATAAGGCTGCGAATGTCTCAAGAGTGAAGGTCAAGACTTATTCGTAGAGTTTTTTGGCTGGTGCTTCTGTTCACACGCTGAGTGTTTTTTGTGTAATTACAACAGTATCTTTCCCTGTATTTAAAGTTATTCAAAAGCTGACTGTCTGTCTCTCTGAAGACTAACGCAATGACTCGTCTGGGTCTCTTTCAGCCACTCTGGGCTCTTTGGAGTTCGGCCTGCTCTATGACCAGGAAAGCAACAGCCTCCACTGTAGCATCCTCAAAGCGAAGGTACAACCATTCACCTCATTTCCTCACACAAAGGGACAATTACAATCAAGTGGTTTATGTTAAAATCCTCCTGAATGGCACTTTAGCTTAATTGCTCTCCGCTGTGCATGATGATGTGATGGACGCGGTGCTCCGTTTCTCCTCAGGGGCTGAAGCCGATGGACTCGAACGGACTGGCGGATCCTTATGTCAAGCTTCATCTGCTGCCAGGAGCCAGTAAGGTAAAGGAAGAAGCCTTTGCTACATTGAGCTTTAAAGATTAATCACCTTAATATCCTAAATAGCAGATAATAAAGAAAGGGTGGTGATTTCAGATCCTTATTGTTTGATGAGGGGAATGTCTGTTAGCTCAAGCCTGACACCTTGTGGCTGCATTGATAAAGTCCCAAAACAGGCACGTCGATGGTGATTTGAAAGAGATATTGATTGACTATAATAAAATAATAGTTTTTGGGAAGGTTTGTTGCTATTTAGTGTGATTATACTCTGCTGTTTTAGAGAATGAGGCAGGTTTCAGTGGCAAAAACACCTTCTGATGTGAAGAGGCACCATGTAGACACCTGGGATTAAACAGCACCAAACTGCAGATTGCCTGGAGACATTTCCATGTTCTTGTTCTGATCTACTTTGAATCCAACAGTCTAACAAGCTGCGCACAAAGACCCTCAGAAACACCCGCAACCCTGCTTGGAATGAGACTCTCACCTACCACGGCCTGACAGACGAGGACATGCAGAGAAAGACCCTCAGGTGGAAACTCAAATCGCTCACTTGGCTGCAACAGCTCTCTGTTCATGTTACAGATCTAATCTGCCTGTTAACAGGTCTGTATGATTAAGATCCTCTCTTGATTTTCGCAGGCTGTCTGTCTGCGATGAAGACAAGTTTGGGCATAATGAGTTTATTGGGGAAACTCGAGTGGCGCTGAAGAAACTGAAGATGAACCAGAAGAGAAACTTCAACGTGTGCCTCGAGAGAGTTGTCCCTGTGAGCTGAAACTCAGTGACATTCACACAATCCTTTGTTCTCCTCATCTGAAGCTTTTATTGACCTTCTGAAATCTCTTTCCCCCCCAAACACAGACAAAGAGAACTGCAACGGTCGGAGCAGCCAGGGGCATCGCTCTCTACGAAGACGAGGCAATCATTTTGTTTCCATAGCATGTATAAACACGACAGAAAAACACGCAGAAGTTCACATAAACCTTATCCTGACTCCTATAATGTTCCCCTCTCTGCTCCCTTAGCCGGTGAAAGAAGGTGGAGAGGTGGAGGAGCGCGGTCGGATTCTGATGTCCCTCATGTACAGCTCCCAGACCAACCGCCTCATCGTGGGCGTCGTCCGCTGCGTCCACCTGGCCGCCATGGACGCCAACGGCTACTCCGACCCATATGTCAAAATGTTTGTATATCAGGATGAAAAAAGCACATTTAGATTTTAAATGCATGACTCTAGAAACAACATAAATTAACTCTGAAATGTGCACATTTCACAGATGCTTGAAACCCGACATGGGGAAGAAGGGCAAGTGCAAAACACAGATCAAGAAGAGGACTTTAAACCCAGAGTTTAACGAGGTTTGTGCAAGAGTTTAAGATGAAAGGTTGCAATTAGTAAGAAGGAGTTTATCACCAAATTATCACAAAAATCTCAATCTCAACTCCTTTATTAAAAATGCCGGGAAGCAGCTTTGAAAATGACACGTTAACGTCTAAATCAAATTTCAGGAATTCAGCTACGACATCAAGCACAGCGAGCTGGCCAAGAAGACTTTAGACGTCTCTGTGTGGGATTATGACATCGGGAAGTCCAACGACTACATCGGTAAATATTTGATAGGTATCATCATGGCTCTGATGAAATTTAAACCGACATCCTCGCCTGCTCGCCACCTGCCTTCACACCTCATTTCCTTCCCGACAGGTGGGTGTCAGCTCGGCATCACCGCCAAAGGTGAGCGGCTGAAGCACTGGTACGAGTGTCTGAAGAACAAGGACAAGAAGATCGAGCGCTGGCACACCTTGTATAATGAGAATCACACTGCTAGTGATTAACCCCTTGCCCCCCCCACACCCCCTACAGCATGAGTTTAACCCCCCTCCTTCCTTCAAACTTGGTTTGCATTCATCTCTTTATGCACTTTCCCCCCATTTTCTATAGTTTTATCCATTATTTCACTCCACGACCGTCACACTGGCTTACCCACCCCCTCCTTCCTGATGTTAGTTCATCTCTTTCTTTTCTTGTCCTCTTATTAACAATTCTTCTGCCTTTTTGCTGATACTTAATCTGCCTCTGGGACAAGTCGTGGCATAAAAGAATTATAGATTTCTCTTAATGTAACCGAGACAGCTGCACACGGACCGTCATGCCTGCCAGCGATGTTATGTAGTGTGCTGAACTTTCCGCATTCTTCGCTAAAGAAAAATGAAGTTTGAATTGCACTGGCACAGACAAAGAAAAAGCAATATGTTATGGCATCCGAGGTCAAGAGCATCGTTTAAAAAAAAAAAGGCAGAAAACTCTTTATTGAGCTCATGCCTGAGATTCATTTGACTGTCAGGGTATTTGTTTTTTTTCTTTCTTTAGAGTTCTCGTGCGGTTACATCATGCTGTAGTGTAAAAACACTTGAACTGTTTAAGCATGCCATAAGAAAACACGCAGCTGCGCCTTCGGATATTTCAACTGTGCCCACCGTCCTGAACATATTGTATATTTCCATGAAGAAATGTTTACATACTGATACATTGCTCAGGTTAGGATAGACATCTGATGTACAGATGATTCATGAATCAGTGGACCATGAGCTAGATGAATCTGTCATCAGTTGCTGTTAATTTGTGGTTTTAAATTATAGCACACAGAGTTAACATTAGGAGTTTTTATGTGTATGGGTTAGTCAAAGCTGTGAATTTTGATTGATTGGAAGTATTAACTGTGATTAGAGAAACTGAAAAAAAATGACCGTAGTCTTTTCTTTCTAAGTTAAGTATGATGAGAACAGGCAGGAGTGTTTTCTTTCCCCTCCTGCCGGCTCTGCTCTTCTGAAGCTCGCGGTTCACTCTGACGCCTCAGAGGTTTTCTACTGTAGTGTTTACACCGAACGCACGCACGCACGCACACGGCCGGGTCTCTTACAGGTTCAACCCCTTAAATTAAAGCTGCTCCAAGCAACAAGGAGGGATCAAGTTTTGTCATAAAGATGTGCAGCTTTACCTGCATGCACTGTGCTCGTTACTCTGGTGCGCCTGGGGCAGTTGTGGCCCGCTTTTACCCCCCAACGCACCCTTTGCACAAAGCAGGGCTCTTTCTCTCTCTCTCCTTCTGCCACACTGCTTTCATTCAAGGCTTTAGTGTGTGTTTGTTCACTAATCACAGCAAACCAAGGAAAGCACACCGTACAAAGTGGAATGACCTAAATTTATACTGCTGTTTGCAAATTATTCCAATGTCAGAACAAAAACAAAAGATTCTATGCATGAAATGTCTTGTGGTTCAAGATATAAATATATATATATATATACTTTGTAAGAAATCAATGCTATTGTAATTCCATTATGTTTACACTTCTTCCCCATAACTATTCTTGTTAATAGTTTATATACAAGAGGCCATTTTCTGCATGACTATGGTGACTGTGGTGTAATCTGAATAAACTGGTCTGATAGCATCCACAGGTTAGACTAATTATCAACTGAGCACATCAACAAAAGACGATTCAGACGATCGGTAGCAGATGTTGAGGTGGATCTCGTTCTTCAATTAGACTTCCTGTTCATACACATTCAAATCTCTCCAGTGTCTTGTTTTCTTTGCACAGCCGCCCACTCCCGCCCCTGTGGCAGGGATTCAAACACACACCAGTAGCATAACACGCCGTCCTATGTTGTGCTGTTCAGCTCCGGCGATTACCAGGTGATGATGATTGACTTAAAATTATAATCAGTAGTTTTGTTTTGAACGGCTTCTCTCTCTGAGCTAAATCCATAGCTGTCTTCTACTTGATTCTGCCAGTTCAGTGGAATGTTTCTTGGTTTCTCTCTGTGTTTGTACATAGGTAGTGCATGCACTGGAAACATGTATGTTTGCAAATAACTTTGCATGTAAAGATTTTGCAAAGAGTTTACACAGATCAATAAAATCTAATGAAAACCGGCAAGATCCATGTGTGTCAGGAGTTATTAGAGTCCCTTCATGACTGATGAAATCAGAAGACGAGGGAACAGCATCTATTTGATTTCAAAAAATCAACTGAAAGAGGGATGTGTCCTGTAAAAAACTTGTGTTATTGTTAATGCAACTATTGTGAGCAGCATCTTTTTAATATCACATATGGCCAGTGTGTGTATATTTATTTCAGAGTTCTGCGCTTTATTTTGCCACACCTTGTTCGCGCTCACGTTTGGCAAATCAGTCCTCACCTGATCGAAACTTCTGCAGGTTAAGACAGCTCTACACCGCGTTTACCTGGATCTCGGTTGATGTACGCGCGATTTTCTCATAGGTTGAGGAAATGCAGAAGATCAGCCGATGGATACGTCACTGTGACGACTGTGGGCGCCGGTTCCTTCGTTGGAACTTGGATTCCAACTTTTCAGACACCGTTAATGCCGTTAATGCTCCGTCTGAGTCACACCATGCACCACACCACACACCACCGCACAAACCCGCAAAAGTGAGGTGTGTCTAGACGAGCCTCCTCTTGGAGGACCAATAACCGTTCACCTCAGGGGCACACATGCTGTCCTTAAGTAGAACCGGGAGTCTGCAGTAATTCACAGACGCTAAAATGCGGAATTCTTCGTTTGAGGTTCAAAGCGGACGCCTTGTGCAACTTCTTTTCGCCTTATCGTCGCTTTTTCTGTCAAAAGCACAAGATGTGATCGGATCGGCTCCCTCCTGTCTCACATCGAGTCCCACCGGCGACGGGCTGACGCGCGTCACGTTCCTGCGGGAGGATGCGGCGGGCGTGCTCTCCCTGTTTCTCACCCTGTGGTCCGGGGACCTGCGCCTGGTGACGTGCGAAGTTCACGCCGATCCGCTCGTCACGGAGAGACACCGCGCGCTCTGCGACGGAAAAGACACGCGGGGTCGAGAGATCAGCCAGAGGTTTAACATCAGCTCGCTGTTGGCTGCGGACGCTCCGTGCGCGCTCCGCTCATCCAGCGCGCAAAAGTTTGCCGTGCGCACGAGAGGAGACGGGACGCAGGGAAAAGTTCGAGGGAAACGCTCCTGGATTTTTCCGGGGACGCTGTGGTGCGGAACTGGAAGTCTGGCGTCCAATTACGAACAATTAGGTGAGGATGTAAACTGTGATTTTATTATTTTTATGCGTTTTTCTCCTTAATTTATACGATTATTTTAGGTAAAGTAGAACATCAGTAGACACTAAGAGACGTGTGAGGAACAGATTAAAGGTCCCAACCTCCCCATGTTACTTTCACATGAAGTGTATTTTGGTGTGGGGAATGTAAAGTATAGACCGCAGGAGGTTTTTAGGGGCCCTTTTAAGGGGCCCTCTGCAGCTGTGCGTCCCTTGAATCCACCTCTGACTCCAGCAGCACCTTAAGACAAAGTCTTTATACCTTAATAACACAGGACATCCAGTGATTATAAGACACGTCATGTAGATTTATTATACCTGACTGTGGCCCCCATTTTACACGAGATAAAACATCATAAACCAAAAAAATGATCATGAAAAAATTTTAAGTGATATATTGATGTTTAAAAAATACATAAAGATAAATAAATGATAAGGTTTTGTTGACTCAAAGTAAATGGAACTGAATTGAATTCATATCAAATTTTGTTGGTAATTTTGAGGTACAAAGAGCCAAAATGCAAATATTAAAAAAAAATCTGACATTCAGTCATTTAAGTGGAGCTGATGGGAAGTTACCAGGAAGTGTGTTTGACATTTGTATATTAGCCACAAAGATGTTTCCCATAGATTTTTCAAAATAAAACAATAATAGATTTTATAGATTTAGTTTTTAAAACCTGGTAAGTGATCTCTGTTAGATGATTAGCTTTCACGCTAGGTGTCTTTTAAATAATATCTGACTGATTTCAAATCTTCACAGGGATGTTTGTGAAAGCAGACCGCTGCTGCCGTGAACACGACCACTGCCTGCACATCATCCCGGCGCTCACAAAAAGCTATGGAGTCTTCAACAACAGATACCACACCGTCTCACACTGTGACTGTGACCTAAGGTGAGCCCCAGAATTCACACCATGACGGTGTAAAACCACATCTGGATTCAAGGTAGTCATATTCCACGGAAACTCCTGCAAACATCTGCTTAGCATGAGGACAGAGCTGCTGCAAGGCTGAGAGTGTCGTGGTAGTTTGTAGGTTAAACTTCCTGCTAATCACTGTGTGCTTCTCTCTGGAATGCAGGTATCATATCATTTTGTAACTATGACAATAAATGTGAACCGATTTAGGTAGAAGAACCTGAGGCCATCGTAAAATACAGTTCATCCAAGAGTTTCAATGCATCACTGCAAGCAGCCTTCTTATTGAACTTTTAATGCAAAGAGAGAACACAATGTTCCCTATTGTTGTGTTTGCAGGGCGGTAAATTACACCTACATTATCTATCAGAGAAAATATGCATGTGCAATATGTTCGCCCTCTAATTGTCGGTGTTCACGCACAAGTAACTGACACATATTTTTAGATTTTACCTCCCAGCTATCAGCTCATCTTTCATTACAAACTGTTTTGACAAGAGCACAGAGCTTCAATGGTTAGTTTAACCAAAGGCTTAACTGATCAGTTGATTGAAAAAAAAGCTTAATCCCCTGCTATTTTTAAACTCAGCTGTTTGTTTTAGTCTTTTTTAGGCAAAAATGTCAAACTTTTTTTGGATGCAGCTTCTTAAGTCTGAGGATTTGTTGTTTTTCTTTGTCGTTTATGGTTGCAAATGAGGCATCTTTGTTTTTTTTTACTCTTTTTTTGACAATTTGAAAAGGTCAATTCTGGCTTGTGATGAGCATTTTTCACATTAGTCTAGACATCTTACATTTCGTTCATCATGACAACCATCTGCAGATTAATTATTCATGACAATAATCCAAAGTTGCAGACCTGGTTCGAACTGTCCGAAAGGTGTGGACAAAATGAAGCAGCATTCAAAAGTCTTTACCCATCGTTTGTGTTAAATTTGACTCAACTGTTGCCTGACCTTAGAAAGCTCTTTTCTTGTCTCTCACCAGGTTTCGGCAGTGCCTTCGTGGTGCTAATGACACCATTGCAAACATGGTGGGCTACAGTTTTTTCTCGGCCCTGAAGGTCCCCTGCTTTGAGCTCAAACAGCAGAGGCGATGCAAACGGATCAGGAATGGAAGGTAAAAAAACCAAAACGCTGGCATCGATGCTTGGAGCTTTAATTTTGTTAGATGCAAATGCAAATATCAAAACAAGGCGTGTGTTCGGTGGAAGATGCAGATCTGGTTGTATGGGAGCCTAAAGGTGCTGCTTGTAACGACATGCCTGATGCTACAAACAATGCAAATCATCACAACATCACGTGGTGAGGCACTGTGCCACACCTTCGGCCTATTTCCACAACTTTATCAATCATCAATCATGGTTCGAACCAAGAAATAATTAAAGTTAGCCTTCTTTTTAGCATCGATGGCACTGCATTGACAAACTTCACTGTAATGACTATAATTAAAGATTTGTGTGTAAGAGAGATTTCTGAATTTCCACTTTTATTACTGTATTTTTATTTCAAGGAAAGCACAAATTACAAGCACTTGAAATTACGGATCATAACTCAAATATAGATAAAAATGTACCTGTGTGTATCTTTATAAGATGAATACAGCATGTGCAGTTTTTTAAAAGGTTTTCTTTTTCCATAGTGTGGTTTTTACATGTGTGTTTGCTCTCTTTAGGTGCAGAGCAGTCAAACAGGCTCCAGTTGCCATCCTCATAAGCCCCGTCCCTTATGGTTCTCCTGTTAACACGAGCAAACATGGACACAACGCTGACAGCGACAAGTTAAAGCCCACC
>JAPZDW010000021.1:21502814-21514543 GCA_029814725.1 Acanthurus nigricauda
TTCATAGTAAGTTGTATCAGTCTTGGTCACGTTGTAATTACTTTTAATAATTCAGTTTTTCAAAGCTTAGTTGTTGATTGTGCTCCTTAATATCATTCCTACTGCATAGACACAAAAATCCTATATTCTATTATTGTATATGTTTATAAATAAAATGAATTGGCTAATAATGTCTGGAACCCTCGCTAAATCATTCACACTCACATGCAATTTAGGAAATTACTTGGCTGGTAAGTCACAACTGTCAGCATCACCTTGCAGTTAAAATAAGATGAAGTAATGACATGAAACAGCCTCTCACCTCACAGCTGATGTCACATTACTCTGCTCAGAGTTTCCTTCGTCCTTTAAAGCACAGGTCCCCTTTTCCTCCTCTTTCCTCTCTAGCTGCCAAACCATCCTCAGGCCAAGTACTCCTTCCTCATACCTCATGTGGGCTCGATGCCCATCAAGCCTGGAAGAGAATGGGGGGAGAAAAATGTGGGAGGGGGTGGGGGGGCAAAGTGAGTAGCGCCAATGGAGGCCAGGAGTAGGGTTAATCCACAACCCAAACATTGTTCCATCATCTAATCAGGGTGGAAATGGGTCGGACTGGCAGGAATACTAACATTTAGCTTAGAGCTAAGGACAGTTTGGATGCAGGAAATTCGAGTTGTTTAATCAGAGGCTCTTATCAAGAGCGGAGGGGAACAGGAGGCATAAAGAGGGGAACTGGGCATCTGAATTCAGATTGTTTAAGGGCTTAAGAAAATAATTTCAAAAGCATGCAGTCTTCTCTACCTGAATGCATGGTTTATGTGCTCGCTTCTAAGAGGGCTGTAAGTTGGATGGTTTTAGTTTCAAGTTGTTGTTGTTATTGTTTTATAATTTTACTGACTTTAATAATTTCCACACTACTTTGGCCTTGTGATAGCCCGACTTGTTCTTATTTAACGCTGAATGGAAAGTAGCACTGGGCAAGTTGGGGTTAAAATGACATTATCTATGCTGAGGTGCTCTTATTGTTTTAGCTTTATTGATCAATAATCGCTGCTATAATGTAGTGATGCTATTGTTATGAAAACTTTGTATGCGTTTTGTAAAGTTTGAATTTCTTGGAATAATCTCAGGAACATCTTTTGAATATAAACTCTTTTGGTCTTATGTTTCCTTAGTAGTGTTTGTCCCTCTTTAAAAAACAACATGCTAAAACGCTTTGACCTGAGAGTTTATTCAAGAAATAAAAGAATGCAGGACTTTTCTAAATGGCGCTGTGTTGAGAATATAAACCAAGAACCGCTTTTGCTGCATAATGGTCTTATTGGCAGTAGAAGAAACCTGCCTGTTAACACGTGAGATGGACCAGAGGAGCCCAGAGGAGGAACTGGGTCAGAGCTGTTAATCTCTACGGAAGGGTGGCAGTGTTTTACTTTGGAGAGATAAATGTTTCCAGAATGTGAAAACAGCTAGAAGCATAAAACACACAATAAAAAAGTTTCATTTGGTCAACCAAGCAATCTGGTTTATACCTATTATAAGATTTGTGGTGTTTTGTGAGAGTGGAATTTCCTCTTTTCCTCAAGTTTATAGATTTCAAAATGCAATTTAGTTCATTATTTGTCACAAGCAGGCAATTTTACTTCAATTTGACTAACACCACATGTCTGAAATGACACAGTTTCCTAATTGCTTAAAAGTTCTAAGTAATCTGCACTTAATATAGGCAACTCTAAAGAATCCCTGAGATAAAACAAATGAGTATTGTAGTCATTAAAACAGTTCCCACCTATAAACAAATCTACTCGAATAATCTTGTCACTTTGAATTGCTTCACTTGTAGCCACTTCCTCCTCAGTTTCAGTAAACTATAAACTATAGAACTATTTAGAGTGAAATAGTTGTTTTCCCTGGATTTACAGTCAATATGTAAGTACACATTTTCAGCTTCTAGGATATACAAGTTACAGTTGATGACATTCATTTTAATTTGCAACATTTGTTACTGTGTCATTATGCAATCAAAGATGCAAGTGAAAGCTACCACAGTGGAAACATCATAGGAAAATCTTCCCCAGTTGACATATCTCCATGGTCTCAGCCACCATTATATAATGTGCAGCAGAAGGCACTGAAAGCTTTTACTCCCTTTGCATCAGAACTGAATTTTGCCTGTTTAGCTTTGGTGTCCGAATTAAAAGTGGAAATCTGTAGAGGCTGCAATGTTTTAGTATTGATCTCAATTTTACTTTGTGGTTGTTTCTTATTATCAGGAATGAAGTTGACTACAATAAGATCAAACTTTAGTTGTGTGCAGCAGAGATTTGATCTTAATTTTGAGTCTTTCCAGGCACCGTGACAGTGGGCTGCTTGAATGGTTCCCAGTTGACATCATATGTTTAACTCTCCTTGACATCCACATCCACTGAAAAGATATATTCAAGGCTTGATGGATGCAAGAGAGGGTAAGAATGCACCTCTTAAAGGTGATTCACAGCATTTTTGGATGACGTGTCACTAGCAAAATAGCAGTAGTTTGTCTATTAGGGTTCATTCCTCACTGAGAGGAAAGAGCAAAAGGACAAAGATCCAAAGAGGATCAAAGGAAGCAGAGTTGCAATTTGACTGAATCTGGAAAACGTCTCACACTTCAAGTTCCTCACTTGTCTTTGGGAGTTTCAGTATCAGGGGGTTTAGTTAAATGTGACAGCTTCTGCTTGTGTGTGTGTAACATTGTGTATGGTGAGCACATTTCCTTATAATCATGAGCAGGTGAATAGATGCTTTTTCTTGCCTAAGAGGACTAATGGCCACGTGCACATACACTGTAAGTTAGGAAAGAGGCTGCCTTAATTTTGTTTGAAAGTGTCCTCAATGCAACAATGAGTACATGTCAGAGAGAACCATGGTGTAACTCTGTGATGTGTTATTTTTTTATATTCTGATATTTTTTTTTTCTTAGCATTTTTTCTTAATTTTGCACATTTGAAGGTTTGGTTCAAAAATGTCTTTTGAGGTCATATATACAATAAATAAAAGATGGACTCAGGTGATTATAAAACCTTCTTCCGACCTCCTTCTTACTTTGAAATTTGTTTTTAATTTTTTGAAGTATAACCTCATAACTTTACAATAATTGCCGCTTCTCTTACTCTTACATTAATTAGTTGTTTTGTTAGGGATCAGAATGAACTCATGAATTCTTGGGAGCTTCATTCTGCGGCCGCGGTGCATGCTGGGAGCAGATAGTTGGCCTTGGAAACATGGCGTCGCACTGACAGCTGGGAGACTTCTATTATCTTCTCCGGCCACTGACACACCGGCTGGGCCGTTAGCGGAGCTGTCTGCGCCGTGTTTTTACCCACGAAATGAGCTTACCACGGATGCGCTCTTCGTCCTGAAAAGACTGTCGTTTTAACGTAGCGGTGCAATAACGGATTTTGTACGGGTGTCACGCCCACTCTGCTCGGTAACGTTATAACGATACCGTACGGGTAAGTTAGCCCCGCTTACGGCTAGCGGAGCCAGACAGCTAGTAGCCACCGTTACCCCGACGCGACCACCCATGTTATGTGAAGAGGACCTGCCACAACAGTCTGTTCGCTGCTCGGCTGTTTTCCGTTTGCTTGCACCGTAGCACCGCCGTTTGCCCCTGTCAAACCCCGTCGTCAGATATAACGGCGACGGTAACGGCAGTTATGTTATTGTAGCTCGCTAGCAGGCTAGCTAGGGCGTTTCTATCATTCTGTCACTGAATTTTTAATGTTCGACCCCTTTGGCATCACTGTCGGAGGAGCGAGCGATGGGCTCCGGGGCCGTAGATTCGTCCCAGTGGCTTTCGGTGAAGGAGGAGACCATTTTCCTCCACGACGGACTCATCCGAGTCACCGATCTGGCCGAACTGCCCAGTGAAATTGGAGTTTCGGAGCAGGGGGACACCGAGCAAGAGGTGGGTGAGAGCCATCTCATATACACACACTCACACACACACTCTCACACACACACACGTAACGTTACACACATAAAGGTTTATAAATAGAAACACGCGCTCAGAGCAATGATAGGAGTGTGTTTTATTTGTCTCTTTTGGTGTCAAATTGTGTTTCCACCGTGAGCTGCAACATCACCATCACTTGCAACGGCAGCGCTAACGGTTGCAAGTTTCCTGCCTCAACATTGTGTTATTGACCCGCTGTGAAGGATGCAACTGTCATCAACCGTCTTCCTGTCATATCCTTCAAAATAGAACTATAACAATTAACATCCGAGATAATAAAGAGGACAATGTGTAGCTGCTAAAATTATACATACATGTATGTATTTTTCATATATGCACACTGTGTCGTGACATGGTGTGTGCAAGCGGTTGCATATTTGAGTTCTTATCTGAACTCGTATTCAAATTCAACTCAGTATGCATATGAGGTGGCGCACACACCTCATTACTGTACCTCAGGTGTCTTGTTGCACAGCCTCGACATCATTAGTTGTGCCAATGCAGCAACTTTTCCTGTGCAGGCAACTTCTCGAATTGCAACAGCAGTTTGTTTACAGTCCAAAAACGGCATTGTGTAGGAAGACACTGGCTTATGTACCTGATTATTAACAGACTTTATATAATTGAAGATGACACAACTTTCGTGGTAATTTTATTTCAGTTGTGAAACTATTGCAAAGAACTCTTCATATCAAGTGTTTAAAAAACACTATCAAGTGTAGTATACTCATCTCTGGTCATAGAAAAATGACATTAAGACTCCTGACCTGTATTTTTAGTTCTATATACACAAAAAAGAAACAGTTTTATCATATGCTGAATGTTGAATAGAAGATATTTACATGCGTTTATATATAGCGTTTATCTAGAAAGGTGCTTTTATTTTGAAGGCTTTCTCGAAACCGGATGCGTGTATGTTATGAGATGTGGAAACTTTACAGTGATGCAAACTGAAACTTCGACCTAACAGTGTTACATCCTCGATATTTCGGTTCTCTACCGTAAAATAAAGGTTGAACTAGTAGCATCCATCAGTCTGTGGATTATTTTAGACAAAATATGGGTCCCAGCTTCATCTAATTATAGTCAATGCTTGCACTCTTTATGTTGTTGGTTAGCGTTAACATTTTAGCCATTTTTTATACAGTATGTGGTTTTAATGTATGGCTGACACACCTGCAATCACATATTCCCAGCTCAGATTCTCCACTTGATGACAACAATATTTTGGTACATTTCTACTATTTAGCATTTAATAAAATTTAACAAAAATGTATATGTAGATGCACAAATGTCTTGATCATTTTCAGTGGTTCTATTTGCTCAACAACAACAACATAGAGCAAAATAAAAAATACACCCCCTGAAAAAACAAAGCCCAAGTTTAAGTTTAATCTAAAATCCAGAAAGAAATTCGTATCACTCTGCTTATATCCCACACACTTGTTTGTTTTTGAGTATTTTCTAGCAACAGTAAAGCTCATGACGGAAGACAGAAGAAGCAGCATGTTTACAGTTTCACACTTTGGTCTTACACCGTTTTTTTAGTGAGGTTGTTGTAAGGTTTACCAGAAGACATTTCCTGCTGGATTTAACCTTTACAATACATGATGTGGTGCATTCAATGTATTTAGATGGTTCTATTACTACAGCGTAACTTCTAATCTATGTACTAAGTTTTTACCTGGTGCTATTAATGACCAATCTAATATTAGCCTTTTTCCAACCTAATATCATATTTTTATAGCACTAATATTTGGATCATACTTAGAAATATACTTAATCATTAGAACTATTAGTATTTCTGCTATGAGAGACCCTACAGCTACAGATAGCTCCTTAACTTTTCAACCACCAGCTATGTGTTGATTGTTTTGGCTGATATTAGTATATAAACACACGCATGTGTTCAATCAGCAGCTCTGACAGGTGACAAACCTCTGCTTATTTAATGGATGTGAAAGGGCAGGTTTGACCTTTACCCCTCACACTGTTTCTTTTCATTTTGTTGGGCTTAACGTCAGACATGCAGTGACATGGCTTCTGAACTTTGTTTTTTTTTGTTTAAGCTCTAGAACAAGACGAAACAATGTGGACATGCTGGTGAAAAAACACCAAAACTGACAGCAGAACTGTGTGTGTACAAGTGTACCAGTGTTTAGTTTAGCTGCATGTTTGAACTGAGGGCCATTATTTTGTTTACACTGGTGCAGTCTTTGGTATCTCACAATATTCCCTTGTAGGTCTTCTAATAGTGCCGAAGAAGATGCACAACTTTGGACAGATGTACATTTAATGTATTTAAGGTTTTCAACTTCTACATATACCATATTTCTGTGTTAAATACAAAGTACGCTTACTTTATGCCAAGAATAATGGATTCCCTAGGATTCCTGAGATAATATAACCTGAGCACAAATGGTAACATGTATGTGGGTGAGACTCATTAGGGTTGACATGTTAATGAAAGCCTTTTGGAAACTGCATCTGCAAATATAGAAAGTCTTGTATAAAACAAACAACATTTAACATTGGAAAATCAGGACATTTTATACATCCATAAATCAAAACTAAAATAGAAATAAACCATGTTTTTTGGTGTCAACCTCCAACGTATGTAATGTAGTGAATTATACCAAAACACAGGCCGGTCGTGTGATTCCAGGTTATATTCAGGTTCTCTACATTTCTAGCCTTCTCTTAGTCCGGCTCTGAGACTGACTGGGTCATTCGGTGCTGTTTTCGTAGGTGTTGTGATGCTGACTATTTTTATCCACTTGCAGCAGTGTTTTGCAGAGCAAGGTGGAGAAGGCCCAGCATCCAGTTAAGGAGTGTTACTGTAACATTAGTAGCATCCCTGAAATTGAATCAATACAAATTGTGCCTGCTAAATGGTATAATGGGCTTTTTTTCTAGTCCATGATTTGTGGGCCACAGAGTGTAATCAATACCTGAAATGCTGCCTAAGTGCACATGAAGCGCATTGTTTCACTTTTGATAGGCTATCCTAGATATGCCTTACTATCTCTGAACATTATTTTGTGTACCAAGGAACTATTTACGCAAGGGTTTAGTCACTGGAGGTTATTCATAGTTGTGCTTTGGAAATGCTGTAAGCTCTACTGATAAATCAAAGGCATGATGGAGGTACTTAGCTTAGTTATAAACAACATTTTGGCCGAATATTAGCCTACGATGTTATACAGCTTGTGAACAAACTGGTTGCTTTTGATTCTGCTGACAGTAGATCATCTCCTCCTTGTTTTGTTTAAAGACTCCAGTTAATTTTTTTTTATCATCTTGTTTCCAAGGTTGAGGGTAAAAGGTCCAATTTTGTAGAACAGGTATTTTTCACAACCTAAAATTCAAATCCATGTCAGTAAAATTTTAATTCTCTGCTGCTTTTCTCCTATATTTGAATTTATATGTCTGAGCTAATACTCCCTCCGATGTAGAAACTTTCTGCCATCTTTCAAGTTTGTTCTTTTCTGAAAGCTGCAGACAGATTGTCACAAATGTATCTGCTGTCGATGTAAACTTATATTTTTCCTGCTTTTCATCCTTGCCTTCACCCTGTTTACAGATTCTAACATTTGAGACGAAGAACCCAGTGGAGCTCGCTGAGCGTCTACGTGCCGTCTGTGGGAATCAGAGCAATGCATATGCACGCCTGCTGGAGTACCGTCTCAATGCTCTGCGTGGCCTCTGGGGGGCGCAGCTGCAGCTGGCCCTGGAGGAGCAGCAGGAGCGAGAGGGAACTGGAGGGGCTGACGAGGAGACCTTGGCCTTGCTCAAAAGACAAGGTCTGCTCCAGCAACCCGAGCAGGCGCCCTTCACCTCCCGTGTCGGTCTGCTGCTGGTCTTCCCCCTTTTGCAGTCCCAGACTCGCAGTGACCCGGCGCTCTGCGGTGTCACAGCAGAGGTACTGCTAGCCTGCCTCCGGGACTGCCAGCCGCTCAGCCTCAGCAAAGAGCCCGCCGACTGCCTCAATGGCCTGGAGGGGCTGCTCTGCTCCTGGCTGGAAGACGGTGCCCAGGAGTCAGGCCAACAGCAGGGGCAAGCTCAGACGCAGATCCTCCACACGCACAGACAGAGGGAAAACGCTGCCGCTGCACTTGTTGCACTTGCCTGCGCCAGGTGAGGCCATGCTTTCTGTCCTCACTCTTCCACTTTTAGAAGGACGCTTGTCTTTGCTTTTGCGGATGGTGTATTGAGCGAACAATATATGAGAGGTCATAGAGTCAAACTCTTTTCTGAAGGTTTGTTGTTACTTTATGTGTAACAAGAACTCATTGAGAAGTGAAATAATGTGAATAAGAAAGTGACTTAGTGAAAACACAACTCAGTTGCTTCGTCAGTGACTCTGATCACAAGCAGGTCAGCTATTCCTGGCAGGCAAAGCTAAAATAAGCCCATAACTGACCAGCTGATGAGTTTTGTCCTCCCTCTCTCTTCAGTGTACATGCCACATGAATGATAACGCCTGATTTATTGCTCTAACACAGTGTAGGAGTCTTACTTCTATGTTTGCACAGCAGATAAAGGAGTCGCAGCATATTTGGTGGTTATTTTTGTGTATTTATCCTTTAACCTTTAGGCATAAACAGACTTCCTGACCTCTAGCTAATGTTCACAAACAAGTCGCCTCCTGCTGAACTTTCTACACTTTGTCCTACCAGTGAGGCAACAGAGGCCCTCAGATAGGCAGGGACCTCCACAGTATGTGATATATGCCTATAGGAATGGGTGGAGCGTGTTGTTTTTATAACCAGCTTTTCCACACTCGTCCAAAAAGAATAAGTGAATGTATGTGAACTCTGGCTTCTGCTGGTGACAAGCGATCTTGACTTGTCAAAACCAGAACTCTCCACTCTTTGTTCAGCCTCTGTTGAGGCTGAGAGCTCTTTGTTATGGGGAACCATCCAGCCCTGGTGCCTTTTCATCCACAGTGGGAGCTAATTAAAGAGCTATCAGCTTCACTCCCCCTCACCAATCACAGGGCTGGGTGGTATATTCACAACGTTTGAGGGAAAGACTGCCATGTTTACATAGTGAGGTGGAGCAGGGGACGCCGGCACATGACTCATCTGTGGTTTTTTTGTCGCCTGTGGAACATTGAAACACTGATCAAACACACATTCTTGTGTAGCACATGGTAGGATTTCCCTGGATTATACCAATCTCCCTGTAAAGCTGTGATATGCTGGTTATAACAAGTTAGAATTTCATAGTTTTTCAGCTCCCATGCTGCTTAACACAGTCGGCGGCATGTGATGTGTTTGACCCAACACACAGACCACAGTATCAGCTCTATCAACCAATAGTACTTATTGCCATCATACTGCAGCAGAGACTGTCTGAATGCTTAAGTGGACCTCTTCTTGCATAGATCTTTTCCATGAATATAGAATCACTTGACTGTACTCGGTTCAGTCTTCGAAGAGGCAAAGCGGTAAATGAACACTGCACAAAATTAAGTAGGTTGCGCATTACACCCTGCAGAGTCACAGTGTAAAATAATCTCTCTCCGCAGCACTCAGTCAGAAAAAAAGTCTTTTATTCATATTCAAAAAAGATTTCATTTTAATTCCCAGCGTATTACATCGGATCCCCCTCCATAATTCAAGCAAAGTATTGTTCCACTTACAGTTCCAGGCCCGTGTTAACAATGACCTTTGCCTTGTGCTTCGTGCTGAGGCCTCCTGACTTATCTGACAAACTGTTCTCCAGGGGATCTCTGAAGACCTTCATCCACACGGTTCACCTGCTGCAGAAACAAACCGATCTGGGCCAGCTCCCCGTATCAGATGTCCTGTACAGGTAAGGGCTTTACAGAAGTTCACCTGAAAGATAGTAATTTTTTTTTGTTTTTTTCTGGTGTGTAACCACTCTGTATCCCTCCTGTCTCAGACTCCTGCTCCTGGAAGGAGGCCCAGTCTCTCCATCCTGCCTCCTGGGGGGCAAACACAGTGTGTCCTGGGGTTTTGAGGACATGCTGCCCACACCTGATAATTCTGCTGGAGGGGCAGAGAGTAAAGGTAAAAAACCTTTTTTAAAACTTCTTTGTAACCAGTCTTCTGGATAAGACATCACTTTGGTTCATGTGGTTGTGATGAATTCTGTTTTATACACTTATCTAGTGTTTTGGCTGTTTATGGAGAATTGCTTGTTGGATTTCATACAATACTGCCCTGCTTTCTATTTTATTTATTAATCTTTAGATTATTCATATTGCCCTTTGTCTGAAATACATGAAGTGTGTGAAATCAGACT
This sequence comes from Acanthurus nigricauda, assembly GCA_029814725.1. Lineage (NCBI taxonomy): Eukaryota > Metazoa > Chordata > Actinopteri > Acanthuriformes > Acanthuridae > Acanthurus > Acanthurus nigricauda. Next base: position 21,513,061 of record JAPZDW010000021.1, read on the forward strand.
GAAAATGGAAGGCAGAGAGCTCTGCCTGGTGCAATTTTCATTCGGCCTCATTTCACTGTTTATCTGTATAGTGAAGTGTTCTGGCCTGTATTTGCTGTAAAGAGAAGAGCTGTGACTGTGTGAGGTTTAGGGATAAAGCAGAGGAAGGGAGGGTGATGTTCTTTTTCCAGCAATCCATCAGCTGGCCCTGTAGAGAGATGGATGATCAGCATGCTGTGTATCCATAGAGCAGGTTTGCATATTTACATTTCAGGCTAAGCTGACACTTGATCAGTTCTGACTCTGGAGTCTCTGTAGGCATCGCAATCCTCCCCCTGAAAAAAACTGAGGTAGCAAACAGCCGCTATGACCTTGTTTAGCATCATAAATCTCCACTCCAGCTCTCCACTTTGTCCACACCCCTGCTGGTGCCTCCCCAGACTTTTCATAGCCGTCATCTGTCTCTTTATTAACTTTATATCAAATTCTTTTGGTTCCTGTGCGTTGCAGACACTGACCTGGGGCGCTGTCTAGCCACAGACGGGCTATATCTATATACCACTAACTCCTCTGGGAGAGGACTCAGCAAGCTGGGCTCTGGTTTACATGGGACACTGAGGTAATGTGAAACTTCTTCCTGCCTGCTGTTCTTTATCCACAGTTCAGAGACTGGCATGAGAGAGAGAAAGACTGAGAGAAACACTAAAAATATCCCTCATCACTCACCCATCCCAATGCAGCGATGGCATTATTTCATGGACCTTTTTTTAACCAAATATCTGCAGCACACAGTCACATCCTCCCTAACTGTCTCTGAGTGATTTGGTTGATATTTTGAAAAAGGACAAAAAGTGTGTTCTGCATCCTAATTCAACGCTTTGGTAGCAAATAGATTTAATCCTGTAAATTTGCTAATTTGTATGCTGGAAGTATCTCTATTCATCATTTCTCTATTCCATCTGAGAAAATAACAACTTGATAAACAAACATTTCTTAAAGGAAATGAAACTCAGTAGGAAACACGATACAATAATAAACTATAGCAGTTAGCACAAGTACATGACGTGCAAACAGTTAGATTTTTTAGAGATGTAACAGCTTTTTGTTTTTAAGATTATTTTTGTCCGTGTGTGTTATTCATCTGCAGCTAATCTTGCATACTAATGCATCCATCAGCCTAATATTTTCTGCAAGCATTCATGACTCTGTGCTTAAGGACCTCTTGCAGCTGCGGTGATTCACTGCTCTTTTATACAACCGCTGACTGCTGACTCCTCCCTCTTTTTAACCTGCTAGTTGGAGCCATAAGTGATCAACAGCTGCTTCTGTTTTGAAGCTTGTTTCCACAGGTGACAACATAAATGGTGGTCACGTTAATGTTGTCAGAGTCTTTTGTTGGTGCTTTTTCACTTTGATATTGAAGTTTTATGCACTTGTGTGCCTGTGAAACCTGCTTTCTGTCTTCTTTTTATTCCACTGCTCTTATACATAAGTGCTGAACACA
>JAPZDW010000021.1:23742139-23754367 GCA_029814725.1 Acanthurus nigricauda
CCAGCTGCTAAACTGACAAACTTAGAAAGGGCATTTCTGCCTTTGATGCCGGAGAGTTAAGTCTTACTGAGGCCTCCACTTTCATCCCGGCTGCTGAACTGATGGAGGCTTAATATTATAATGATAACACCAGCTACTTCAGATGATCATTCTTCATCTAAATGCTCTTTTTAATTCAATACTTTTACGTTAGTATTTAAAACCATCACTTTAAAATACAAGGAAATAAAAATCCTGCCATTGAAAACTACACAGCTATCATCAGCAAAATGTATCTGAAGTAAAAGTACAATATTAGATGTTAATACTGTTGCATTTGTGCATAAACAACATTTTACTGTTGCGGCTCTTGGAGAGTTTGCTTGGTTTTGTCCTGTGGTCCCCAACCTCGGGGTCGGGCCCTTCAAGAGTCACTGGCTGATTCATTCAAAAACACAGAGCAGAGTTCTGCCTCACAAAAATTTATATGTCTCAGCCTCAAACTGTGTATTTGAAGAAACTATCAGAGGAGTTTAGAGTCAGTGTCTCTGAAGGAGCTGCTGACAAATTAAAGACAATTAAAACTGAACATGCAGGGTTCTGCATGTTTTCCTGTCGAGTTCCAGCACTTTTCAAGCGTTTTCAAGGTGTATTTTCAAGATTTTCCAGCACCTCAAAGGGTTGGTTGATGACATATTTATATACATATGAGTATAATACTCGATAATTGATTGAAAATGATTATTTATGCTGTAATTGTGCTAAAAAACAAGCACAGTCTTGTTTCACGACATCATTCTGCTGTAGGGTTACATTTGAGGAAAAACACAAAAAAGATTCAGGTCCAAAAATGTTTCACCTGTTTAATTTGAGCATTTTTTATTCTTTGAAAACAGCACATTAAAATTCAGGCGTTTTCAGGGACTTGCAGCTCCCACACACACAGTAAATAATGAGCTCTGACCAGACGCTGCCTTAATAACACTGCTTTTTGTAAAAAGGTCCACAAGCCAAAAAGGTCTGAACCACCGGCTGTTGCTTCAAATTCAGCTGATAAATGTAGTCGAGTAAAAGGCTGTGCAGAGTATTTCCCTCTGAATTATGCTGAAGTGGAGGAATACAGCAGCAGGAAATGGAAATACTCAAGTTACTGCCAGTACTTGAATACAGAACTTTAGTAATCACATTAAGTTATGTTTGTTTCATGACTGTTGAACTAATTTTGAGGAATAATCTGCGTCCGCTGCTCTTTGTTAGGAAAAACTTACCATCTGCTTTCTAGTAATCGATGTCCCAGAGTGATGGAAACTCTGAGTGTGTGTGTGCGTCAGTGTGTGTGTGTGTGACCTCAGACTAAAAGCACTCGGCTGGACTCGGATGTGTCGTGGCTGTATTGTCAGCTGACAGGAGGCTGGAAAGACGTCTGCGATGTGAATGAAAGGAAGGAGACTGATTGATGTCCTCGCATGATGTTGTAAACATGGCTACAGCATGGAGATTGTTTCCATGGAGATGTTCCTGGGCATCCAGCTCAACCTGGCAGCTGCGACGCCGCTCTCTCTTTGCATGGCTGAAAATCACTTCAAATGGCGAAAGCTCCTGAGACTTGCAGGCAGAGTGATGTCCCATACTTCACTGTGTGACAGGAAGGAACAGACCATTAGCAACCCAGATTAGAAAGAGCAGCACCGTCTCACAGCTCCTGTAAACATCTCGTAAACTCCTCCCTCCACACGGCCTCAGCGTCTCCAGCTCCTGCGTCGGCTGCAGAGGCGGCGTGCTCCTGCACCTCCTCTAACTGTATTTGTGATGCATTAATCAGAGGTTTGTTAGATGTTTTCAGCCTGAAGGGGCCATTTTTCACACACATCTGTATTCACCCAGCTGACAGGATCATAGTTAGGAGACGGACGGAGGAGATGTCTCTCTTAAATAATCAATGTCACCCAAACATGGAGGCTCTTTCAATAACTCTTTATTTTTGTTCAGTCAACAACTTGTTCATAATAAAAAATCACTATATATCTCTTGAGGCATCGTTTGTATAAAATTTCTTTGAAGCTCATTAAGAAAAGTGAATCGTACAAAAACTCAATCCCTTGTAAAACTATTTAAAATCTTGAAATGAGAGTAAAACACTGACGCCTCATCGCTCTGATTTTGATCAGTTTTAAAAAAGCTTACATGCATAGATTTATCATTCATTCTACATTTTTATCTCCTAAAAAAATCAAAACAGCGCAGAGTTAAGCTTCAGTTCAATTAATGCTGCTTTAAAAATGAACCATGTCTGCACACGATGTGTGTGCAAAGCAGGGAAATATTAAAATTCAATTAACAGCAATAATTTAAGTTTTATTAATGAACTGATAAAAAGAAAAGAAAATCTACCATCACCTGAAACATAAAACTAAAGTGAACTTCGAAGGCATTTCTGCTTGTACCACACAGCGTTTCCGCTTCTTTAAAGGACCAGTTCAAAATTTCTGGAGGTGCGTTTCTTTACTTTCCTGCTGAGAGATGAGAAGATCGACTCCATTCTGAAGTCTGGAAATATGCAGCTGGAGCTAGCAGCTGGTTAGCCTAGCTTAGCATAAAGACTGGGAACAGATGGAAACAGCTAGCCTGTCTGTGTGAGGAGGAAACAAACCTTCAACCAGGACTGTTAGTCTGAGTTTAAAAATGTCGATGTGCAGAATTATGAGGATTTATGTGTCGGGTTTGAATTAACACAGACGAGAGAAACGTCCGGATCTTTGCATCAAACTCTCAGCAAGTGAGTGAATTTCCCAAAAATGTCAAACTGCTCCTCTGAGGACCAACTTGCTTACAGTTACAGTATTCAGCTCAACACACACACACACATCAGAACAAAATGCATTATGTGCTGCACATTCATTAATGCCATCCAGTGTCTATGAAGAAGAGTTTGATCACAATGTTACTGAAAAAATCAACCATGGGACACAAAAGAGCTACATTTCAAACTAACAGTTACATTCTGTACATCGTGTTCCCTGCTCTCGATCAAGTCTGACGTGAATCTGCGTGGAAACGCTGGAGTGGAATGCTGGTAACCAGCCGAGGGGAAAACAAGTCATCCAGTGTCACAAAACATTACAATGCAGCATTGGTCATTCCTTTTCCCTGCCAGTGATAAAAATCTGTACAACAAACTGACGTTTCTTCAACAAAATAAAAGCATGAGATCACTGTTTCATTAGCTGTTGTTAAGCTCCCTGAACCCGGGGCTCCAGTGATCCTGTGGACCCAAAATCACACATCCACTCTGCACAGTAGTACCTTCTCACAACAATAACTCTGAACATATTGCTCTTTGTGGCTTAAATACAAACCAGCAGTGAAAACCTTAGAAAGAAAGAACTGCTGGGAATCATTAGTGACTTGCATCAGAAATAATTTGCTTCTGCTGAAACTCTCGCACACTTCCCACGTAGATGGTCCTGCATCTGCACCCAAAGCACCCAAACGACACTGTGTTTCCATCACAGCTGAATCAGGGAAACCTGAAGGCGGGCGTGTGGGTGTCACCTCAGTGGGGGGGTTGTTCGTACGAGGGGAACATCGACTTCCGCGTTTTCGGAGGGGGCGGGGGAGGCTTGCTCTCGATTTTCATTGGCAGCGGAGGAGTGAACTGCTGGGAAAGACAGAAGAAGAGTTCATCCGAGGACTTCAAATAAAAATAAAAACAGAATATTTTAACGTTTACACTTCATTAAATATGCATCAGTGAGGGGGTGCTGTTTTCTCAGAGCAGATGTACCTCTGATGAGAACCCCGGGTTGTCAATCTCGTGCGGGTGTTTCTTCGGAGGCATGGGTGGGGGGGTCCCTGGGATGTCGAAGGCATTGCCATCATTGTCGCTGAGCAGCGATGAGTAACCTGCCACAGGAGAGAGGAGGAGGGAAAAGCTTTCAGGCCACATGCATCCGTAAACATGCACATGTGACCTGATTCTGCAGGCCAGAATGTGCTCACACATTCGTCACAGCCTGCATGCAAGAAACTGCTTTAACAGAAAGTAAAAAGAGCACATGCGGCGCACGGTGTGATGCTACGTACTGGAGCTGCGTGGTGTGTGAGGTGTGTGAGGTGTGTGTGGAGACGCAGGCAGCGGGCTCAGAGGGTGAGACAGGCTGAGCTGCGATGAGACGCCCTGAAACAGGGAGAGCGGAAGCCGTCGGTCTCCTAACTGTAAACTCTTGGGTCTCTGCTGCTTCTCCGGAGGAGTCTGGAATGAAAAGCAGAAAACAGAGATGAAGGCTTCCATGTAAAACAGCCGAGCACAAAGGAACTCGTCCCAATTCACAGCTGAACAGAGGAAACTTATATTTGGATAAAATGGACTTGAAACAGCTAATATTAATGTTTTACATGGATGTGAATAGGTGATCATATACATAAAAACAGCACCTGGACATTAGTGCTTACCTCATCTGCATCTGACTGCCTCTCCAGCAGGACCTGCGATTTGCTGACGCTCCACTCCTTCCTGTTCTTCCTGGCAATCCTGTTGTCGTCCTCCAGGCGGGACAGAACCGAGGCCCTGCGGTCGCTGGGACGGGACAACAAGGAACTGTTTGTGAATAATCAGAGGCAGAGAAAGAGACGCAGAGAGATGTACAATCACAAAGACAGACAGGGCTTCTGATTTGAGCAAAGACAAAAATCAGCGTTTGAGGAAAACAGTCTCTGTTGTGATGGCAACGCAGTATCAGACAAAATCAGACAGGAGGGAGGAAACAGGATGCAGAGACTGACTCTTGGGAGGAAATGCAGGAGGGTCCGTCTGACGATGTGTAGCTGCTGGAAAGGCCCGAGGAGGCGTTGGAGAGGGTTGAGACGGTGGACATGCGGCGCAGGGTGGAGGACAGGATGTAGGGCATGACCACCGAACCCACACGACTCTTCTTCCTCTCGGTGAGCGAGCAGGGCTGGGACACACAAATGGGATTAAGCATCATCGGGGAATCTTGGCAGCGAAGGAGCACAATGACAGGCAAAAGTCGGGCAGCAGCGCACTGGCTAAAGGAAGATTTATGGTCCTGCACTAATATAATGTACACTGCTTTGAATGAGAAGCGTTTGATAGGAAGGCAAGAGGGCCAATAGCTTAAGTTGGCACCCTCTTACATTAAATTGAGTTTGCGGCTGGCAACGCACCAAGGTTATGACGCCATACTGCTTCTCCACTTTCTCCCGAAGGTCTTGGAAGCAAGTAACCAGACGGTTGTGTAAGGGCCTCAGCTGCTCCGTCGCCTTCTCCCCGTGGATGCGAATCCCATCTGCCAGGAGAGGGATCTAAAAGGGAAGACGGGCACTTAAGTGTTACAAAACATGTCTGCTGTGAGGCCAGTGTCAACGACTGTGAGGGTGGTGGGATTTACCTGCAGGGCGATGAGGTGTTTAAGAACCTCAATGCGCTCGTGGTCCTCTGGGTGCTCTTGGATGTAGGTGTCTGTAAAGAATGCCTGCCGAGGATGAAAATAGGATGAAAATTGGGCAGCTTGCTTAAAATATTGCTGCAGGCGGTAAAGAACAGGTTTCCACAGCATGACAAATAGGCCACAGTCGTCCCCCCATGAATAAGACTTTGTTAGACGTAACAGGCTTGAGGCCAGCCCGAAGTCATGTTCATGAAAAAGGGCTCACAAATTCATATTAATGTTTGCATTTATTTGATTTATCTGATATTAGAGTAGTTTGGCAATGTCTGCAGTATTTTCTTTTCCAAATCAATTACTTTAGAGCCAACTGTGCACACAACCTGAACCCGATCTAGCAAACAGCCCAAATCTAACAAAAACAGTGCAGCCTGTTAGTAATGAAAGCTGATGACTCATTTTTGGGGGATCTTCTCTCTTACAAAGCATTTCTAAAGAAAGGTACTCGTCATGGCTCAACAGATGGACGTGTCGGTTTCTCCGTCAGCCACTTCAGTAATGACTGCAGTATTTCAACAAATACCAGTCTGATAAAGTAGATATTTATGGTCCCCAAAGGACGAACCCCGATGTCTTTGCTGATCACCAACAACGATCAGCCCAGAAATACTTTGGATTTAATGCCAATTGTTGTCGTTAGCATATTAGCACTCGACATCAGCGTTTAGCTTAGCCTCCCAGCACAGTAAGTTACTGCCTGCATTGTCATTAGTGCTAACAATCAAATCCTAGCATGCTAACACCCCATAGTGACATTTTTAAAAAAAAGTTAGGTTTTCACTGAAACATTAGCATATTAGCACTGTTATTGTGAACATGTTAGCATGTAAGAACGGCCTCACTAGCATGGCTGCAGACTTCCAGTCGAGTTACGACTTATTTGATGAGATTCTTGTTTTTGTGAGTCTTTCATGTCTCAGGAAGTTGCCTGATAAGTGAAACTGGTGATTTGAGTTTGATTTTTTTAAGTTACTTTATAATCTTAAACCTGAGGAGAGGACCCATGATGCTGTTTGTTTCTTTTTCTGTGTATGAACTCTGATGGGCAGTTGTCTTTCTAAGCCAAAAGGTCGAACCTTCTCATAGTTTGAGAAGCCGCCCATGACGGCGGGGTCAACGATGCCGCTGAGCATCATGGACAGCGGGTTGATGGACAGCGAGCGGTCGCAGGCCTGCTGCTGCACGAGGTTACTCAGCTTCTCATTGGCCATCTCCATCGTCTCCACGGCGTTCTCCAGAGGACTGATCTCCTCCTGCACATCAGGAGAATTTCATGAGGAACCAATGTGAAAGAAACGAGAACCAACAGAGTCGGATCGCTGAGGTTGTTTCTTACCACAGAGACGGATTTGACTTCAAACCATTTGAGAATCCCTGGGAAGCTATAGGCTGTGATGTAAGTTGTTCTCTCGATCCACATGGTCTGTAGGGCAGAAAAAACATCAATAAAATATTAACGGGTGACATTTTAATGTTGTTATTAATCTTCAGAGTGAGGTATGTGCAAAGACGGGGTTATTTATACATTTCTTGGAATTTATGGGTGTGTGCTTACATGCTGTAATATGAACTTAGTGCTTTAGAGTAAATTTAAAAAGTGCTCACTGCAAATTCATTGTCTGGGTCCTTTTCACCTTTCCTGAAGGGCCTGGAATACTGGAACTGGTCCACTTCATTGGTTCTGTAATAGCTGCAAGAGAACAGGAAAGGACAGCAGTGAGTTAGCAGTTTGACCAGAGAACTATAAATCCCAGGGTGTTCACGAGAAAATAAATCAGCCTTTAAGTGTTCTGTTACACACTTTAATATCTGTTCTGGAACCCCCTTGTCTTTAAACTGGTGCGGCACGGTGAGAACAGGCTTGACAGTGAAGCATTGGATGTCTGCAGGTCAGCTAAGGATAAGAGCGCTAACAGTGGTTTTATTAAACATGTGTAAGTGTAAAGACTTGGAGAGCACAGCCATGCTAACAGCTCTGTGTCTGTGCATCAACATGCTCACAATGTCACCGCTAACATGCTGATGCTAAGCAGGTATGTTTACCATATTCATCATTTCTGTGTTTACTGCTAATTAGCATGCTAACGTTTGCAAATTAGCAGTAAACACAAAGTAGAGCTTAAGGCTGATGGGGATGCTATTAGTTTTGTAAGATTAAGTCATTAACCAAAGGATCAGACAAATTTAAATATTGACCTGACGACGTCTGTAGATGGAAAGTTTTGAAATCATTAAAGTTATTACAGTTTGTCCTGAGGGGGACAGTTTATCCTATAAATGTTAAGATGTTTCACTTGAAACAACAGTTGTAAACCTCGGAGGCTTCCTTCGAGCCGCTCTGCTCACATGGCTGCACATCATCATAAACAAATAACATTAGCCAGGCTTATTATACAGCATCAGGATACACTGTCCGGATGAGTTGCTTATGTTGTCTCCAGGGGGCGCTGTGCTGGTCATCCGTGTTGCATTGGGGAACTGAGAGAGCAGCTTTAAACTGAAGTCCTCCAGCCACTCGTACTCTTTGCCTCGGTAGATGAAAATCTTGTTCTGAAGCAGGAAAAATTCAAAACGACAAATGAAATGAAAACCCATATTCTGATTGAACTTGTTTTCCATAATATATGAGAGGTGTGCTTGTGCAACGCCATGACAGCACTGCTTCTACTCTGACATTCTCTTGTGTCATAAAAAAGCTAATAACCTTTATCAGCAGTGGTACACATTGCCGGCTCATTGCATAAGCACGCTGCATGATGCTTCCTCCAAGTCTCCATTTATTGAAATAGGTAATCATTTTCTTACCCTGAGGAAAGAAGGAAATCCAAGGCCGTAATATCCCACAGCAAAGTACTCTGGCTGCGGCCGCATGGCATGCATTATATTTTCATAGAAGTTGGCTTGTTTTTTCTGCGACAGAGGACAAAGAAGACGGTGAGGCTGCAGCACGGATGCAGGGCGCTGTAATTAGTCTCTCAGTGGTCACAAAACGAAATCATTCAAAATAAATTCATTTCATTAAAATCTTCATAAGATAAATGTGGCTTGTCTCATTTTATTTTATTCAATTATGAGAAAAGATTATTGGAAACACAATCATACTAAACTATTAACACTGAGAGAGTATAAATAGGTTCTTCAGGGTGCATTCAAACTCCCAACAGCAGCAGACACAATCCGAGTGGAACGAGTCGGTGTTCAGGTTAACACACACAATTTTCTCTTCCCTATTTCCTCAAACTCTCTTTTTTTTTCATCTATTGTACAAGCGAGAAAACACAGTCTGATGAGTAATAGTGGACGAGAACTAATTTGAGTCTTAACGAGGCAGCAACAATACAAACATCTTCACTGGAGTTCATAGCAGTTCATAAAACAGCCTGTTTCTGAGGTTTGAGCAGTGAGAGCGTTTCCTTCGTGCACGCCTCCTCTTACCAACAGCTGGCTCAGCTACATGAAGTCAAACATGTGGCTCTCGTGCATCTTGGCCAGCTGCTTGCCCAGCTCGATGGCCTTCTCCCACATCTGAAAAGACATGTGCGTGGTGAGGTTTAAAGGGAACATAAAGCAGGAGCATAAAAATCACTGGAGCACGAGTTAGACTCTGCCATCTGGATCCCACGGCCGGTGAAGCTGTTGATACGAAGCAGTCAGTGAGAGACGTGGACGCCGACGCCGCGGAGAAACCTGCAGAAACCTGTGTGAGCTCCAGGAACTTCCCGGGTTTCTGCAGGTAATGACTGCGTTATGCAAAAACAAAACAGCAATCTGAACTTCTCATCAGCTCCTGAGCAGAGCCTTTAATGTTCACCTTGCCCTTGTCCAAATAGCATATGATCTCCTGGAAGAGCCTCTCCTTCAGCTCCTGTTGGGTCCAGACATGCTCCCCGTCTCTGGGTATCAGGTGAGGTGCGCATGGTTTGTCGGACCACTGAGGTGGCAAATTTCCATAAGTCAACACATAATATTAGCAGAGATTAAACAGCTCACACATCAAAAATCATGATCTGGTTTAAGCTGTAAAAAAAAAAGAGGCTTTGATGTGGCAGAGACCTCCAGGAGCTCGGCGTGCAGCAGCAGAGTGAAGGCCGCCTCCGTGTAGTTCTCACAGTCCAGGTGCAGATCTCGCAGCTTGTACAGGTACCTGGATACGAGAGCACACCAGGTGCACACAGTTAGCTGCTTGTACCTGAACCGAGGACTCACAGCCTCTCCAGGGCTTCATCAACATGTTAAATGATATATATAAACATAAATGCATTTGCAGAAAACAGAGTTTGGATTCCTTCATAACAGCAGCAGTCAGTGTTTCACTGCGTCTCACTGCTGCTCATGTTACACTGGATGCATGTGCAGGAGTCTACATGAAGTTCATTTAATGGTTGACTGAGGCAATCAGAGACTATTTTCTTTTAATTTTGTTGCAGTGATTTAACTCCGACTGTGGGAATGAGTAATTGTTCTGTACCGACTTTTTTCTGGAGTCAAAGTAAACAGCTCGGTTTTGCAGAGCGACCCTGTGAGCTGTTTGATGCGTGTGAGTCGAAGGGGAATCGAGGTAAAGCTTCATTCATCTGAAGCCAACAGCTTGTTTTCTTCATCCTGATTATTTAATGCTCATTAATTCTCATGTCACAACTTCCTTTAATCATTTCATTTTAAATACTGAAAGACTGTGTTTACATGAGTAATTATGTCGTACATCAAGCCTTTTCCAAGCACTCTTTTTTGATTTCAAACAGATTTCTAACCTTGAAAACAAAATAGTTCGAATCAAACATCTTCCTTACACCCGTCTGTGTCTGACTCACCGGATGTAAATGTCCTCCCGCTTTTTTTCTTTGTAGAAATTCTGAAAGAGTGAAAACGTTTATTGCATTTTCCTGAAAAATATTTTCTCTTAAGTAATTTGCAGAGCATCACAGGTGACTGCTCAGTGTGCATGCACAGACAGTGTGCATGCATGGCGGCTGTGGCGGCGGCGGCGGCGTACCAGCACGTTGACGGTGCAGCTCATGCGATGCTCCGGACTCTCATCGTGTGTGATGGTGCGGTAGGCCAGCAGGTTCTCCAGCTGGCTGCTCAGCAGCAGAGCCAGCTCCTCACCTGACTGCGACAGGTAAATGTGGCGTCTGCAGTGCTCCAGCAACCTGCACATCCCAACAAACAGCCTTCATTCTTTACATGCATTTGTAGTTTTTCAGCTCCCCAAAGTTTCCTCCTGACGAGTGTGTTTGTTTGGATCCTACATTCTGTCCCTGAAGCGTTTCTATTGATTACAGGCTGCTTACGACTCTTACAGACTTTCTCGTACTTTTGCTCCTTCAGGAATTTTTCAGAACACAATCATAAAGGCATCTCTTGCATTTTAAAAGCAATCCTGTGTGCATACACAGAATCTATCACACAGAATTGATGGATTTTTGATTAGTGTGTTGTAGCTCTTAAAAAACTTGGCGAATAAAGAGACGTGTTGTGTTTGATCTGCTCCTCCGCCGTACGTTTTCTCCAGCAGGACTTTGTACTGCTCATCCCCTCGGCCTCCTTCTACCTCTTGATCCAATTTTGTTATCAGTTCGTTCTCAAACTGCAAAGGAGGGAATTAAAAAAAAACACACCATCAATCACATCTCAAATGTCATGCTCGGCCTGCAGCGGCTTCAGTGGATTTTAAACACAAAGCAGTGGAGTGCAGAGCTTCTCAGATGTCTCTTTACCTTCTCAAACGTGCGTCGTGGGTTGTTGTTGTGCTCACACTGCATCATATCAAAGAAGATGGGGATGGTGTCTTTCCTCAGCTCCGGCTCGGGCACCAGCGTCACCTCCAGGATGGGCCCCACCATGGCGGGGATGAACCTCATTTTGTGCTGGCCTGAGGGACAACGGAACATTATCACACAGAAATATCATAGTATGATGTGAGAAGGCAATAAGCTGCACCTTCATTCCTCAACAAACAGAGGACAAATCTAATAACGCGGTAAACAAAACAACAACAACACACTGTGAAACCGGACAATATAAAATATTGTCTTGTTATTCCCCTCGCATTACTGCCAGGCACCGTATAAACACGGCCAAACTCCGGGATAATCGCAGCATTATCAGTCCGCTCCAAACACTCACCGAGGTTGTTCCACATGTCTCTGATCTTGAAGCCCATGGTCTTCCTCATGTCTCCGTACCTGTGGTCAGTTTAAATCAGAGAGCTGTTAGATTGAGTTTCCTTCCATTTGAATTGATCTCTTTGATGAATCGTAAATGATCTCACTTGTTCAGTATCTTATTTCGTTTCTCTTGAGAGAAGGACTCCAGCTGCAGTGTCTTGTGGGTGAGGAACGCCACAGTCAAATGAAAGTAGTTATTCCACAGCTGCGAGGGGAGCAGGGTTTTCAAATATTAATGCCGTAATTACCTTCTCATAACTCCGGCTTTTGATTTTGTGTTTAATAAAAAATGTGACCTCCACCGGGGGGGCGGAGACGGGACAAACCTGCAGTTAAAAATGCGCCGGGTCCAGGAAATACATGTTGAGGACGTATGAGTACTGGTTGATGGCCTTCAGGAAGACCTGCATCTGCACAAGGTTCATGATCATCCAGTCAGCAGGGAAGACGTTTCCCATGAGGTCCTTAAACATGATGAACGTCTCCATGAGGAAATCCTGAAGGCAGCACAGGAATAAAACCTTTACTATACACACGTGTGTGTGTGTGTGTGTGTGCACACTGAAATCAGATCATAGTTACATCCATCAGATCCAGTTAAAGGAGAAAGACAGTGT
>JAPZDW010000021.1:24090122-24101769 GCA_029814725.1 Acanthurus nigricauda
CGCTTGTTAGGAGTGTCACACTCAGAGACTACAGGTGTACAAGGTTAATTTTAGAGAGAGAAACTCAGTAATTGTAATCATGTAAGGGTTGAGGTCAACGATCGGTTTTATTTCACTTGTGTTAGTGGTGGTGAATTGGAAAAAAAATCATTAAAAGTGAGGAGCATGACTCTGATCAGTCTTTTGTCTAGTTTGTTGAATAAAATTCCTGCATGCAGCATCACAAATTCTTGCACAGACAGACATAGAAATAGTGCGACCTCCACACCATATTAACCCCTGATCCAGCAGCCCCAACATATCCAACCCCTCTTCCTTTACCGACTGCATCCTTACATCTGCAACCTAAACATGAAAGTGGGAGGACATTAAAAATGAGAACAAAACCATGAGTCCAGTGGTTACTTCCATGGGCCAATATGAGAAAGGCATTTTCCTCAAACAACATGTAACAACCACTGTTTTTTCCATTTGGCAATCCCAGAAAACAGCACAAACGCTCAACTTTGTACTCTGTGCGGTCACTGGAACTGAGGTGGTACTGTGTCCAGTTCAATGGCACTTTGATTATGAGTAATTTGAGGCACTGCAACAGACCAGCTGTGCCTGATCAAAATATTCTACCACACCGAGTCAAGGATAACAGTCTCCACACACGAAACCTACCAGGTGCAGTTCGCTAGTGAGCAAGAAATTCTAGACAGCTGCTGTTACTCATTCAGCGAGAGGGAGACTGGGTGGGAGGAGGGAATGCGCCTGGGAGGCAGTTTCACGATGACTGCCTCATATTTCCCTCTTTGGTTTCTGCATGTTAACTTAAGGGTTCATAAAGTACACCGCAGCATACCAAAGTTATGTCATTTCCCTGTAATAATTGTCTCATTTACTGTAATTATAGTAGGTATAAATTTAAGTTCAATATACATCCCGAGGAGCTCGCTGGTGAAAACTGTTACATCTTAAATAGACCCATGACTGGATTTGCTTAAATTAAATAAGCTCACCTTTGAACACTCACGAGGGAATTATTGCTGTCTGTGGATTTACAGGGTCAGGGAGATACTGAGTTATGATTCAATGTCAAATATAACTGGTTTTTCATGGCCAGTCCTTTCTCCACATCCATGTGTCAGTACTGAGAAAAGTCTGACTGCACCCATTGTCATTCTGTTACAGAGGGAAAAAAAAACGTCCTGGCTTGTATGGTTTTCTTTATACCAATCACAATTTTCTCAGACGTACTAAACTCAGGATGCAGCGACAGAAACTCTAGAAAACTGCAGAATGTAGATAGCAGAAGGAGAGCAGATTACCGACTGAAATAGTCGCCCAACAGCGGGCTTAAACCCACAGTCTACATCCAGTGAGACGGACTAAATCCAACCTACTAATCAGCATCCAAAACTGAGGCTGAGATTTAAACAAAGGATATAAATATATAAAGACACACCATCCATCAGGTTGAGTCGGGCTGTTGCTGGCTTCAGTCGGCTTTCATTCTGAGAATTTTAGTTCATGATGGATATTGAAGGTGCCCACAGTCTACTTTTCAGGCAATATCGCTGAAAATCACTATATTTAATGTCCAAACTTAACATCATGTGTGTGCGACTAGTGAGTTGCTGACTGGAAGATTTACTCCGTGTGGCTCTTCCTTGGCCGACATATCGTAAACAATGCATATGATTAACAGTTAGCTGCATGTCAGATAAGGAGCTTGTGCAAGAAAAAAAACCCATATTGTTTCTTTCTTTGAATTTTCAGTGCTTGGAAAGTGTTTTCGTGATTTTTCTTTTTGATCTGTTTACAACTTCAAATTAAACATTTTAAACAACATTTTGAAGCCTGTTATATTACTATAGGAAGAAAAAAAGAACAGTAACAGAGTAATCTAGAGTAATCTAGAGTAATCTCAGCCTAGCAGCCACCATCAGGGATGCACATGAACAGGTTACATAAACATGATAAAATAGCAGATAAATACTGTGAAAAAAATTCCCAAATGCTTCACATAATTGCACAAAACAATGTCCTGATGTTTTGTTCCAGTAAGCTATTATCTGACGATGTTGTGCCATCTAAAAATGGTGTAATGTTACACTAGTAGAGCACCAGCTGTATGCGTGTATACACAGCAGTGGCAAATACTAATAAAACTAAAGTTGACAGCGCAGCCTGACCCACATTTTTGTATTCTTGTTTTTATGATACTCTTTTAATTATTTGCTGATAAGTCTGATTAATCAGCAATAAATGTTATCATGTGTTTTGCACAACATGTTTTTAAACAGGGCTGAACCAGCAAATTTCTAACATATTTACCTTTGCTCTTAAAAAACAAAAAATATTCTTATCTGATTGTTAGATCAATGATAAGAATGACAGAGTGCTTGCTCTTAACAATGACAGGCCGTTAAAGCCCTACGGAAAAGTTACAGCTTTATGAAATTTTTATGCCTTTCAAGGAGAAATTCTGTGAATATTAATGTAAATCTTTTGTGATTTATGATGATGCAACATGTTTTTTTTTCTTCCCACAAGAAAACACTGTAAGCATTCATCTTTCTCAGACAATAAAATGAGCAAGAACTCTCCCTTTTCCAGTTTCATAACTCTGTTGTGTTTCATAATACGAGCAGAAATTGAACTAGCAGTGAGACGGTCTCCCTGAGGCACCACACTGAGCACGGGATTATCTTTGCCCCCATTACCCTTTTGGAAAAGGGAGAGATATCTCCTCACTCTGGTTTAACTCTTTACAATCCAAACTGCTAAGCTGACACTTAACTATGCCAGCATACATCTCTGCTCAGCAAATTCACTACATTATTAGTAGACTTTGATTTTACTTTCTTGTCAGATGCACCAACTGTCTCATGACACTATGACCAAGTATTTGGGCTGCAGCTGTAGCTTGTTTCACTATGAGTATTCTACTGATTATTCTATTGATTTAAAAAGAAAATCAATTAAAAAATACTCTTCTTTCATTCAAAAACACTAGTGAAGATAGTCTTGCGAGGGGAGAAAGTGTAAACAGTCGAGGACAGAAGCAGCAAGTCCATAAAAGACACCAAAACTCAGCTCACACTTCATCTCAACTAACAATCCTAATGATTTATGTTGACTGCTAACCTTTGGGTTAGACATCAGGAAATATGACGCATCATACAAGTCATCCACCCAACCCAATTAGTTTGCATACTGTAGAGATTAAATAAAGGTACGTGAACAGACTAGTAGGCATAACTACAAACAAGGGGTGATAAAAACACGTCTGTCTAAAGATATTCAGCCAACACTTAGCAAGATATCAAAACATCTTTTATATCACTTTACCCCAAACCAACTTTCTGTGATGTTTTTTCTGATGTTCCATTCCACTCCATGACAGAAATGGTCGTAAAGTCTTACCAGAAAAATATATTAATATTTGTGCTGCAAGCCGCCACAGTAAAGTTATTGCCCCCGCTGCTTCAGAAGTGCCATGAAGTTGTAATTACACAACTGTGCAGAGCTGTCTGCTCCACTGAACTCAAACCAACAGTGGTCCGTTCTCTCTCTGCACTTTGAGGACGAGCAACTGGAACGATGACAAGACATCAATCACTCGCCAAGTTATAACAATCAAACAACAGTGCAGGTACAGCATTTTCGCCTCAGGCTGAGTGGATTAGAGTACCGACAAGCAAGAAAACAGGCAGACCTCACTGGGTAACATTAATTTAGATATGTAAAAGTTAATAAAATAGTTTCAGCGTGATCTCTTTTAATACTTATAGCTAGATTATTATCATCAATATAAATAATTCACTCAGTTGCAGCGCTTAAAATTAACTTCTACTACTGTTAACAGCAGTGTCTCTTTCTAGAAGTCACAGCCCTGTTGAGTTTTTTCAAAGGGGGTTGTTTTGTTATATTTTGCTTGTTGTTTCTTTGAGCACCACAAATCAAATTCCACTTCATTCAAAGCAGACACTGCAATGTCAAATATCTCATAGCTCAAATATCTGCAATTCACATCTGGATGAATAGACAACAGAGTAAAAAAGCAGATTTTTTAGTTTTAAGGTGAACTGTGCATTTTAGATCACATTTAGTGTCATATTACTTCTCTCAGCCGTACAAATATTGACATCATCCACAACTGAAAAATTCCCTCCACACAAAATTATTTCATAACACCACAATATAAAGGGCAATGATCTAACTTTTAACCCACTAAGCTTAAATATTACTCACAAACCCTTTAAATTATATCCATATCGCACTGACCGGTGTCTTTTATTTCACAGAGGTTTCATAAGGTTTTATGATTTTAAAACCTTCCAGTGCTGTGCCAATTTAAATATTATAGAACAGTGCTGTTT
This sequence comes from Acanthurus nigricauda, assembly GCA_029814725.1. Taxonomy (NCBI): domain Eukaryota; kingdom Metazoa; phylum Chordata; class Actinopteri; order Acanthuriformes; family Acanthuridae; genus Acanthurus; species Acanthurus nigricauda. Next base: position 24,094,493 of record JAPZDW010000021.1, read on the forward strand.
CTTAGGGGCAGAGTCAATGTATGAGGACAACATAAAAACACTGAAAAAATACTGTGTACAGTAATTTCAAGTCCAGTGTTTTTATAATCATTGAAAGTGGGAATGTTAAAACAACGGTATGAATCATGTAATAGATGTCAAGCGTATACGAAAAAGGCACTTAAAGTCACATTTGGCTGTGTTAAAGTTCAATCCAGGCGTGTTCATTTCCAGTAGCAATGATAATAAATCTTAGATGACTTGTTGAATTGCTTGAATGTAAAATGCGTCTTATTACTTATCAAACAACTGGTTGCAAAGATTTAGCAGCCTACAAAAACAAACATGCGGTTCTTTCCACAAGAATACAAATTTACTTTGTGAGCATTAATGATCACCTCGTTTTGAGGTAATGTTCTGTCCCTTGGCGTTTCACCAAAGGGCTTGGCTGATCTATTAAAAACTCTTCAAGTTGTCTTTAAGGATGTTCCTGCTCTATAAAGTTTGGAAACGAATCAGCCTCTAACAATAACACATGCTTACAGTATGCAAACTATCATTAGCTAAAGCGTTAACACCAACCAACCTACAAACGAAATCGGAAATGTTGAAAATAAAACTAATAACGAAAAAGAAAGGTTAAACTAGAAAGCAATCATACCGTTAAAAGAGCAACTTCTCGATCGACGACAGCACATTAACGCATAACTTCTCTCCTAACGTTCCCATTGAGTTATATCAGTGACTTGACATCAAGCTGGTTAGGCAACTAAGTCAACAGCAGATCACAGATTATCTCCATCTGACAACAAAGCAGCGCGTTACCGGGTAACGTCAGATTAACGTGAGCTTTTACCGGAGCGCACTAAATCAACTTCATGTCAAACCATTGTTTACAAACGCAAAACGAGAGCTAGCCAAGTGAGCATGCTAATGAAGCTAGCAGACACAACACAACAAATATACGTTATTAACACACAGGGAAATGTTGACATTGTTTGTTAATAGCGGAAATTGGTGGTGTTGCGTGGGAAATAGCGTGTTTACACAGAGAAAAGCGATGTGGGATGAAAACACTACAACAAAATTGGTAATAGCTTCCCCGCAGTTCTGACAGCTAGCTTGGGTAGCTAGCAGCGTTAGCTATCCGCTAGCTTAGCCTAGCCATGTAGCACGTGTTCCTGATTTATAAAATTATTAACCAGCGGCCGATAGCCAGCCAACTAGGAGTACGGTTGTGATGTGAGCAACCAGCTAGTTGAACTACTCTCTAACATCAACGTAAACGGTAACTTACATCCCCCAAAGGTTCGACGAAACGCGAAGCTATACCGTAACGTGTAACGTTAGCCTCGAAAAGGTCAATACTGCTATGTATGTTTCTCCTCCAAAGAATAGCCAGACCCCGTCGTCCAACAACAGAGCAGACAGACCCCCCCAACCGGACAGCCAGCAATGGAAGCTAACTAACCTTAGCGGCGGGGCACCGGAGACCATTCGGCGGCGTTATGGCACAGAAACTAATGTCCCGATCCTCGTCAGTCGGTCCACTTTCGCTTAAACGGCTTCTCGCTTCGATTGAGCGTCTCGCCCCTGAATTAATCCAAATGAAAGAGCGGTTTTCGTTTTCATTTGTTCCGCTGGCGGTTTTCAGCTATGTCGTGCCTGTTCCTGCACTACACAGTGGTCTAGCACTACTCCCGAAGCCGCTGCTGCTGAGACCATAGCGGGGATGAACCGCCTCTCTCTCTCAATAGGTCCGCATGCTCTCTCGCCCCTCCTCTTTTACTCAAGGACTGCACTTTTCCCATGCCCACAACAAATATAGTGATGTAGTGTTAAAGTCAGAGATCATCAGAAGGCACCAAATAATAAATAAAAAACATATAATGGAAAGAATGGGGGGGGGGGGGGGTTCACCGTTCCTTTTTTTTCTGAGACTATATGCCGGCTTTTAGTGTAATATTCTGCATGTCTGAAGTGTGTTTTTGCACACAGATTGTGAACATATCATCTCATATAAACATTTCTTACAATGCACAGTTGCTCATCTGCATATATTGTATATCAGGACAAACATATAGGCTGTATGTTGCTCACATTTCCATCACAATTCACATATGTTTAACACTGCACAAATATACCACAAAAGAATAACAAAGCAGAATGACAGATTGAACAAATACAACAGTTTCATCTATCAATCTATCTATCTATAAAGACAAACCCCTCTGTATTTTCTCTCCCTCCCACCCGGCTCCATTCTGAACTCAGAGGTTTCTAAAGGGGTCAGTTCGAGCGCTGACACTACATCTGTGCTGCTTGATGCCCGTGGAGAAGTACAAGCTGTGAATACAGTGACTTAACATTGAAGGATAGTATTCAGGAGATCACAACACACCATGCTGTGTACGTAGTTGATGAATCTGTTGAAGTCACTGCCCTCTAAATGGTCTGGAAACCTCTCTGTCTCTGCAACCACCACCCATACTGCAGCTCTTTGAGTCACAGAAAAGGCTTTGTTTGAAACTATTTGAGTCATTCAGTGGAGATCATTAAAGAAAAAAAAACCTGCTGCTATAATCCGGGTTTTGACAGACTGAGGTAATTATCTCGCTTCATTTTATGTTGTATAATTTTAATTATGCGTTATGTCACTCCACTCGGATGAGGTGTGGACGACATGGCAGTGCCATTTAACTAAGGGGCACACCTAAAAGTCAGGCTATATCTTGACCTAAATTTCAGTGGCAGCCTCCTCTGTGATGTCAGGTTGTTTTTCTTGCCTGTGTGTGTTTTTTTTTTTTTCTGCTCTGTGGTTTGGGAGACCCCCTCTAACCATCAGTGTAACCACCATCTCTTCATTCAGCCATCACAAAGCAGGAAAGAGAACTGTTTATTTCAGCTGGGCTTTCTGCACCCGGCCACATGTCGGAATAATCTATCCCCCTATCTCTGCGATGCACAATTTGTCAGCTCACTGATAAAGCACAAATGTTTCTCACTTGCCAGTTTTGATGTCAACAGCTGTGTTTCATCTGCAGTCAGATCCCCTGTAGAGTTAAATGGAGCTTCAGGCAAAGACCAAATGGCTAGATGAACTTTTCTTGAGATCCTAAAATCTCACAACCAGTAAATTACATCCGAACAAGGTACACTTTTATAAATGCCCAAAAAAATAAATTTGTGGGGAAACACCTGAAGTATCTCTTACACAAGCTATTTAAAAAAAAAAAAAAATGTGGAGGATTGTTTCAATAGATCCAGAGCCCACATGAAAGGCACCACTGAGAGCGACTGCATCGTCTGAGCAGACTTCGAAGATTTCAAAGGCTGTCTGTTGATGGATGCACTGCAGACAGTCATTACGGCTCTGAAATAAAAGATGAACAACAGAAAATCCTTCAGAACACAGAGGAGGCTGGAGGGAAAATCCTCATCAAAACAGCACTTTTTAAAAAAGACGAGCTGCCATCCGGAGTCTCGCAGATTAATGGAGCTCCCCCTTTGTGACTGATCAGCTTTGATTACAAATTCAAATACTCTTTAGCTGCTGCCATCCTCCCAAACTGGGGCTGATTAGAAACATATTATTACAGTCTGCCATTTTTATTTTTTTGATTGTCTCCAGGGTGCTGAGTTTAACATAAAATAATAAAATTCAAGCACAATAAGATCAGAAACATTCAATCATGCACATCAAAATTTAATTGATCTTGTGCTCTATTTATAAAGTGATTTTAAGATGAAGGTGACGGATACTATGTGGCATGTGTTGCTATTTATAACACCGGTATAATTACATGTCAGGTTCTTCCTTTGGCTGTGATGTACATTTTTAGCTGAGACATAATTCATTCTGCCAATGCTGGCATTTATTACTGTCACGACTGAGCTCGAGTCAAAAAAGACGGCGGAAAATGATCTTTTTCCGTGGATATCAGAGACAGGGATCAAGAGATGAGCCTGTGTTTTTTTCATTTTTTTATCTGCTTAATCCTGACACCATTTTCCTCGTGTCATTCACAAATCAGTCTGAGGTTACAATGTAAAGCCAGGGCTGAAATTTATTCACAGCCACAAGCCTTCACCTTGTTGCCTCCTCCTCCTCCTCCTCGCCGCAGCAAAGACGGCTCTGAGAGCAAAAATGGCAGCATCTCAGTGAAGAGCCTAACGACTGCCTGCATTGTTGGAATTCCGGCTTAACTTCCTGAGTCCGTCCACACCTGGCCGACCGCCAGCACACGCTTTTCTCTCATTTTTCCTTTCCTTCCTTTTATCAAGATCATATGCAGACTAAATCTCACTGTTGAGACAGCCTTTCCAACCTCCCCCAGTGCAGAGTTGGATCATGTTCAGTCTTTTTTTACATCAGTTACTCGTGTATTTTTACAGTGTTTCTATCACTGATGTTGCCCTGAAATTCACACCATTGAGGTAACATTTGCCACACAAGCTACCAATTTGCACATAACAACTAATTTTAAATTGCACCAAAAAGAAATAAATGAGCACATCAGACACGGTTGTATAGAAACTGTGCCTTAATTTCTTTAGTGTCACAGGCTGCAGTGGGTGTGACAGACATATTCACACTTGTCTCAAATCCAAGCGAACCCCTGTAATGAAACTGGCAGTGGCGCAGCATCGCTGGAGCTCAGCTCAGTCAACCATCTGTTAGGTTGCATGGATTCATGCAGAGTAAACTGGAGTGGACCTTGTATGGACATGTTCAAGCATGGCTGTCATGACATCAATGTTCACCATTAGATGAACAAACCGCCCCGCTGCCCCCCCCCATTCCTGTCTCTTTCTAATGGAAAAAGCATGCGAGGAGAGTATGAGTCACCGCCTTTTATGTTTAATCCGGGTTTCAGTACTTCAAATAAATTAGATACAGAGATATGATGCAGCATAGTATGCATGCATATCAACATTCATACAGGGTTCAAAGTGAGGCATCGATGAGAAGATGTGAGGATCAAGGAGAAACTCACAATACGACACACTGCACACAATAACAACCGTGATGCATGATATTCTGAAATACCACATAAATTGCAAGAACATTAATTACAAAACATCACGATGTCTGCGTAACTGCAGAAGAAAAAATACTCCTAAAAAAAGGAAAAAAAGCAGGAATTATTTGTTTAATCACAGCATTGTGGTGTAACTTTCACAGAATTTAAATGTGAAGTTCAAAGAGTCCTTTTTTTGTTCAAACTGTCCGAGTCCACTTTTGCCATCGTTACAGTGTAAAACAGCCTTAACTGGAAGTAATTTGATATATTTCAATGTGAATATTTTGTTTCGAACCTATTATCAAAGCTTTTCCAGCTACTTGCAGTGATAACTGTGACGCATCTGACAGTTTAAAACAGGCCACGTAGTTGTTGTTGTTATGCTATTCAGAGTTTTGTGATAAATCTTGGCAGCCAAGAAGCACGACTACAGGAAATAATGAATATGGATGTGATGTGAGGGCTCGTTCACCTTTTTCAAGCAGAATGGAAGCGAGTCAGCCTGCCGATAATGGACGGCATCACTGACAGGAGAAGTGACATTTGATCCTGCGGTGAAGATAAGCGTTCAGTTAGTCCTTCTCAGCGAGGACACAAGGAATTTCTCTCTCTTCCCTCAAGGACAGAGACGGCTTTGGCTGCAATTTTCTTGCTAAGTGGCTGAGCCATAAGCTCAGAAGTGAATTGCTGCTGCTCAGCCAACTCAAATACGGCTCTGCAGGAAGTGCTGAGCTGGATGGGCTCGCACTGCTGTCTAATGTCTAAAAGCCCAGCCAGTGCTGAGACCTTTACCACTTTAGAGCACAACACTATCTGTCCAGCCTTTTATCCATCAAAATGATAACGGGCTGGAGGCTCACAGGCTGCTCACATCTTCACTTCTATATAAACACGACCAAGGCAGGGAATAGTTCCTGGGAAGATGTGTGGAAGGGAGAAATTTTTTCCAGGAAAAAGGGAGGAAAGAAGGACAGGGGTGTATATGGGTTGCCATAGCACTATATAAGGGAGGAAGAAGAAGAATAGCGGCATTTTCAGTGGGATGATGGAAAGGGGAGGGGTTCAGAAGAGTGCAGAACCCCCATAAATAAAGCTAATGAAATGGCAGTTGAGTCTGGAGAGAGGTGGAATGGCTGGTTGGGTCTTACCCACTGTCTGATTTATCCTCAGTGTCCCTGTGAGCACAGCAGGGAGATCCATTACCTCACCTCATCAATAACATCCCATGGACAGGGAAAAAGGCCTGCTTTCCACACCGACTCCCACCCCAGGGACCAGCTCAGAAGGCTCTCTCAGTGGGGGAGAGGAAGCCGGCGTAATGTAGTCACACATAGAGAGCAGAAATGTCTCAGGTGGGGGGATGGGTTGCTTCAAGGGAGAGCCGTGCAGAACGTACAGCGCTGGAAACACAGTCAGCACATTGCAGCAACTCACGAGCAACATGCATGTGCAACTCACAGGAAACTGATGTGTTTGCCATTCGCCACGTTGGATACTGTGGCTTTATTGTTATTCTGTGGGCGGATGGTGAAGAGATAAGCGCACATTCTCTGAGTGAGATGACGCAGGGAGCTATCATCAAAGGGAACGTCAACACACACACTCGCAGGTTGTTGATAAGGTTTCCCCCTTATTCATTATTAGCAAGGCTGTTGATGAAACTAAAACAGAACAGGTGTGCACACGCCCAAGATTGTGATGCAACAATGTAAAAAACAATGCTAAAGGATAAACTGTAGATTAAAAAAAGAGGCAGGAAAGAGAGCAGCAGAATTAAAACGAGGCATTTGATGATGATAATAAGGCCTTGGAAGTATTTTACACCAGAAATGAGGTGAAATGTCAACAGAGCTTACGGTCTACAGGGAGTTGATAACAGTACGGAGATAAGAATAGAGTGCAGTGGCACAAACTGTGATTGAAGTAATCTCTGTTACACACTCCCTCTGTAACTGTGCATGTGTGTGTGTGTGTTTGAGAATGATCTTTCATGTGCTCTTTGCAGTGGGATCAGAAGCTGGTGGCAGCGTCTGTGTCAAGGCTGAGTAAGACAGCCCGAGGGGGAGAGCTTTTTCAACCGCACAGCTAAAAGGACACTCGAACACACCACAGAAAGACACAGTAACAGACAGAGTGAAAAATCCTTGTCAATCACACCTCATCTCAGACTCACGATTCCTCCCCCAACTGCTCCGGTGTCAGCTAAGCAAATGTTAGACTTTAATCACACAACTGAGCGCCGCTTGTATGGAGTTAAGCATCAAGCTCTGCCTT
>JAPZDW010000022.1:1358917-1373704 GCA_029814725.1 Acanthurus nigricauda
AAAATAACTAGGTGTAAATGTTTCACTCTACAAAATCACAAACTCTTAAGTTTCTCCCCTCCTTTACTTTTTTCTTTACCCCTTTCTATGTGTCTCCCTATCCTCCAGTCTTCCTGTAACTAATTCACCCCTCCCTCACCACACACATACCCTATGTGGCTCCTTTGTTTGCTTTGTTTCTCTTTTGTGTTTTTGTGGTCTATGACTTTCCTGTTATGCTCCCAGGCTTTGCTGTGCATCTGTTTGATATATCTTATGTTTTTGCTGTGCTCATCAATCACTAATATCTACACATTTATGACCCAACACCTCACAACTCACCCCCACTAAAGCCTGAACTCACTGTTGGTTACACTCCACACAAAAATGGCAACAGACAGCTTACATAAAGACACATGCAGATTAATCTCCACATTCATATACATAATGACAAAAGTCCCTCTCTTTTTATGTCGCAGTTAACACTGGTGTCCTGGAATGTACTCGGCATTCACTCACAGGCAGGCTAGCTGACAGTCTTGGCTGTGCCCAGGTGACAATGAATGACAACATCAAAATTTGATCAGTGGCCAAACAGTTTTTCTGTTTTTTTTTTTTGTGGGAGATTCTTGACCACTATTTCAATAAAAAGCTTTTATATAATTCAAATATTATATTTTTTTCCCCAAATAGCCCCTTTTTTCAAAATTTTTTAAATAATTATTCCATGATTTAATGAGGGCCCAGTTCTTATGACCTTAACTTCTGGACCTATATTTGTAAAAATACATTCAAGATGACAAAAAACACCAATCTACAATTTATCCAATTTAAAGTACTTCACAGAACACACACTACTTAACACAAGATGTATAAAATAGGCTTCTCTCACTCTGACATGTGCACTCAGTGCACTCAGAACACTGTCCATCCATCCATTTTCTATACCGCTTAATCCTCTGTGCCAACTTAGGGCGAAGGCAGGGGACACCCTGGACAGGTCGCCAGTCCATCGCAGGGCACACATAGACACACAACCAAGCACACTCACATTCACACCTACGGGCAATTTAGTGTAATCAATTAACCTCAGCATGTTTTTGGACTGTGGGAGGAAGCCGGAGTACCCGGTGAGAACCCACGCTGCACAGGGAGAACATGCAAACTCCACACAGAAAGATCCCAGGCGCCCTAACCGGGACACGAACCAGGGACCTTCTAGCTGTGAGGCGCCGCTGCTAACCACCGAGCCACCGTGCAGCCCAACAGAGTTTCAATTGCACAAATAATTTGTTTGCAAATTACAAGTTTTACTTTTGAGATGACATTTGTTTGCTTCAGTTTTATTCTATCTCACATTATTATTTTTGTTGATTCCAAACTGATTCCATACATGTGCCCCCTTTTAACTTTGAGCCCCCGCCCTTCCAAAAGTCTCTACACACCCCTGCTCTGGATGATGTAGCATTCCTCGATTCATGTTAACAATCATTGGACATTAGGCATCATGTGATGTGACGTGTCACATATGCACCTGGAGGTAAACAGAGTGTGGTGGTGGTCCGTTACAGTTAATAAAGTTGGGTTAAGCTGATTACACATGTCTCAGAGATTATTCAACCAAAGCATGAGCAATGAATATTACAGATGGCTCCGTCCTCCTCCTCCTCTCTCCTACTCTCTCTGCTCTCTGTGGCTGACTCTCTCACGCTCCTGGGGAGCTGCTCTCCATAGCAACTGATCTGCGTGGCCTGTACCACTGATGCAGGACAGCAATTGCACAAAACGTGAACTACGCTCACACACTGGCACACGGTCTCAATCATCCCAATTTGATTTGTCCAACACAGAGCACTTCTCCTTTGTCTTCTTCTTGTGGAAACTGTTTATTGCTTTTTAAGCAATAAACTTACCAAAACTTACGCTCACACCAAATCATGCCCCCCACCACGCCAACCCCCAAAGAGCAAATAAATGAACAAAACACATCAAGAAAGGGTTAAAATCATTGCTAATAATACAAGTTTACATACCAATTCTATCAAACTGTTAGATGCACCCAAAAATGAAAATTCAGTCATTATCTACTCATCCTTATGCCATTTGAAGGTCAGGTTTAGTTTTTCAGTCCATAAAATACTGCTGGAGTTGTCCAAGTCTCCTAAAGTCCCAACATGTGTTTTATACACAACATCCCAACACACACACCCAGTTCAGACGATGTGCACATGTGTATGTGGCTCCAAGCTAAAGATCTACAGTGAAGATTTAGGCTAAAAACATGGTGTAAATGAGGTCTTTCAATTCAACTTGGTATGTTGGGGCTTTATGAGACTTGGATTACACCAGATGGGCAGTATAGAGTCAATTTACAGCTTCATTCTGTTGTGTTTTTAGATCTGAAAACTAGTCACCATTCACTTCCATTGTTTGAAAGATTCTGCAGTGCTGTTTTCCTGTGAAACTCCAGCAGTGTTTTGAGGACTAAAAAACTAAATCTGACCCTCAACTGGCATGAGGATGAGTAGATAAAGTAGACTGAATTTTCATTTTTGGATGAACTATCCCTTTAAGCATGTTCAGTGGATTTCAGAACACAAATTGAGAAGGGAAAAAAATAAACAAAAAGTAGTAGCAGTAGTATTTCTGCATACAGTGCCTAAAAAAGTACTTTTTAATATGTAGTTAAGACAGTAATATGATAATGGAATTTGTTGTGGTATTGGTTGGCGTAGCAGCACTAGTATTACAGCATACAGTAACTATAAAAGTACTTTTTCCGTTGTCAGCGTCAAAAAAGCCCAATTAAATCCTCTCTAATTCAATGTTATGTTAAAAGCAAACAAACAAAAAAAACATGGGCCGCTGTAGCTGCTACTATAGTTAGGTAGTAACCTGTAGCGGTGGAAGTAGTACTCAGATCTAAAAGTACAAAACTGTACTTAAATAAACAAAAATACTCATTATTATGGAGAATGGCTGATACGAGAATCAGAATCATATGTGTTATTATTAGACTGTAATTAGTGATGCATTAATGGGTTAATATCTTTCATGTTGCAGCTGGTAAAGGTGGAACTAGTTTCTGCTAGATAATCTGTAATAATATGGCATTTATATGTTGATTTATATTTTATATCAATAATCTGAATCTGCAAAGTAATTTGTAACTAAAGCTATCAAATACATGTAGAGGAGTAAAATGTATGATATTGGCTTTAGAGAAGTATACATAGGCTACCTCAAAATTGTATTTTAGTACAATACTTTTTCCATTGTTTGCTACTTAATAGTTGTACTCAACTACATTTTGGAAAGCCGGTATTGTACTTTTTACTTAACTACATGTATTTGACTTAAGTTACTAGTTACTTTTCAGATTTGATTAACACAAAATATAAATCAATTAAGCTCAACTGTAAGCAGCAGCCTGAAAGAGATAAAGACATTAATACATCATTTTAATCCATTAATATAATGCATACAATTCTAACATGAACCATTCTGCATAATGAGTACTTGTGTTTTTGGTGCTTACTAAGTGTATTTTAATGTATGTACTTTTACTTAAGATTTTGAAAGCTGGACTTTTACATTTGAGTATTTTTATACTGTGGTATTACTACTTTTACCCTTATATGTTTGGTAGAATCTTAATCTGAAAAATAAACTTAGACATATTAAGTTGCATGACATGGAGATCAAGTAAAGAACTCAAGTAAATAACACATGCATGTTCTTGGCTATACTCCACCACTCGTAGGAGCAGTTCAACTAGGCCATAGTAGTAGTTTTAACATTGCCTATTCAACCATCATTCATGAAACTTAAAAACATTAGAGAGGACTTTTGCTGTTGGATGGGACCAAGGCTGGATTACCAGCTGGGTGCCTAGTGAACAGCTGCCCTGAGGCCCCCAAACCTCAGGGGGGCCCAGAGGCTTCATGTTCTTCATTTAGCAGTTAGATTGTGATAATTTGATTAATTGAACATTTATTTAGTAATACTGTTTGCAACAAAAAAGCATCACATTAACTGCCATATTAGGGCCCTAAACTGACACTGGCTTTGTTACACAAAAATAATTACTGATTTCTAACTAATGTTTACACACGGTTTACAAAAAGTGGGAGAAACAGGGTTAGATGAGTCAGCAGGGCCTCCTAGCAGGTTTTTTTGGGGGGAGGGGGGGGGCACTTTTTAAGATGACAAACCATCACTAACCAATTCACAGTAGACCTTTAGTATTTTCATTTGTGCATAAATGAATGTTCCTGACCATTTATACTGTCATTTCATCGTCACCTTGCATAATCTTGGCTTGAGCTGCAATTATTAATCAATTATCAAATTTACTGCCAACTATTTTGATCATTGACTGATTGGTTTGAGTAATTTTTTTAAAAGAAAAAAAGTAAACAGAATGTCTTTGGGGGTGGGCAAAATAAGACATCTGAGGACATCATCTTGGGCTTTGGGAAACACTGATTGATATTTTTCACCATTTTATAGACCGAACAACTAATCATTTAATGGACAAAATAATCAGGAGACTAATCTGCTATGAATATAATCGTTATTTGCAGCCCTAATCTTGACATGTTATTGCACATATACTCATTTAATACTTTATATATGTATTTATATTTTAATTAAATGTTTCTAGAACAGCAACAGTGATGTTTTAACAGCAATGAAGTTGTATAAAATCAGGTATGAAAGCAATGCAGCATTACTCGGTCTAGAATGAGGACACCCTTCATGAACATTTTTTTTTTCCAAAGCTGTAATTTTTACACATGCTTTCCTCATACAATTCTCTAGCCCTGCTCCAATGACCACCACATTTTTATTTTAAGTAATTTATTTTTATTTTAAGTGTGTTTTCAATTTCGGGTGAACATTCCTTTTGATGTTATCTCTTCCTCCCCTTAAAAAAATACTGAAATGAGTAATTAACACAGTACACCAAAAGAGAGCTGCCCACCTACTTTTGAACTCTGCAATGAAAGGCTTATCTTCAATCACCTCATGCCACCTGTAAGCACATAGCCTTTCCATTTTTTCCTTAATCACCTGTTGGTTTTTGCTCTTTGTCACTTTGTAATGTTTGTTTTTTACTAGGGCTGTCAAAGTCAACGCAAAATCCTTTAAATGCCACTATTTTTTAACACGCATTAACCCACGTTCTGTTATATTGGCCTGATCAATAGTTTAAATCAGCAGCTGGAAATGAATCAGCTCGTAGATGCGAAGACACAAGCTTCTCACACCTGACAATGTAAACAGGCTTGTCTGTTTAAGCGACTGGCTCAGCGCAAAGAAACATAAGTATAAGAGGAGGGAGACGAGCGAGTGCTGATCGAGCTGCAGCTCCTCCTGAAACCAGGTAAAAGTAAAAATAAGGCTGGGCAGAGGGAGAGAGAGAGTGAGAGCCTGAACATGGACAGATGTTTCGACTTGATTTAAAAAACTTTCATGATCATGAATCAGGTTATTAACATGCACGTCTGTGGTGCGTGATTTTTTTTACTCGAAGTCTGATTTATGTACTTTTAAATATTTTATTATTTCATGTCAAACAATCATAACAGTGAGGGAGGGAAGACGAGCTGCAGAGAAGAGGGAGAGAAGAAGGGGGAGCGTGTGTGTGAAGTACTGACCGATATAAAAACTTTACTGATGATGAATCCTTATGTTACTGTACAGTTCTGTGGTTTAAACACTACAGATTAAAATATCTGTCACTGCAAAGACCAAACTGACAGACGCTGGTCTCCTCCACAAAATGTTTGTCACTGCACTGCATTATTATAAGTGATGATGAAGAGTCCAGATGCTGTCTCTCCTCTTCATCTCCTCAGTGTGTGTCTGTGTGCAGTTTCTTGTCTGCTGTGGTCTAAAACAATCTCACTGATGTAAACTGTCAGAGTGACACTGATGTAAATGATCCTGCCGCATTAATACAAAAACATGAATATCACACCATTTCATCATAATGAGCTGAATAAAGGTGAGGATTTTTCTCATCAGAGGACAATATTTTATTGAAGAAATAAACTATTATTAACGATAATACTAAATAAATAAATAAATGCATATAAATTGTAATCTTTTCCTAAAATACTGTTTTTAATTTTGTGTTACATTGTTTGGAGAAAGATGCACTACACGGCTTCAAAATTACTCGAAAGGTTTTGAATTTTTTTACTACATTTTGCACAATAAATGTTCTTAAAATGGCATTCTATGTGTTATCTATATATTTTGAAGTGTGTTTATTATGCTGCAATGTATCTGCTATGTGAGTATGTTCAGAAACATTTATTTTGACATATATAATGCAGGATCATCAAACCAGGATGATGATAACAGATTGATTTTTTTCATCCCACACAGAGAACTGACAAGTTCTGCTGAACCTTTGAGCCATAAAAGTGCCGAACGCCGACCAGCACTCAGAGATTTTTGTAAAGGAAAACAACTTTCAGATTTACCATAGAAACCCCAAACTTTGGTCTGTTGAACTCTTGTTCATTTGATCTTTGAAGACGTAAAGACGTGTCCTCCCTGACACTGACCATCCCCAGAGACTTCGCTAAGTGCCCGTAATCAGATTTACGATGGAAACTTAAAACATATTAGAGTTTCTTTCTAAATAAACATTAGCGCAACTGATCAACAGGAAGCACACGACTGATGAAGACATTATCCTTTCTAAAAAAGTAACAAGCTCTGCTTTGTATGTCCTGAACCTCATGATGTTTAAGTCATGAGTGTATGTTCTTGCTTAATACATTTTAAGGGAACTGATTTTTCATTTCCCCCTCTTCTTGATATTGGCATAAACCTGTATTTATATTAGGACAACTTTAGGCTGTCCTCTTTCCATTTCAGATGAATGTCATGTGTTTAGACCTTTCCAACTGGTAATGACATGGAGATTTTAAGTGTATCACTGTCTAATTGGAAAACTTGCCATACCTGGTATCCATCCATCCATCCATCCATCTTCTTCTGCTTATCCGGGGTCGGGTCGCCGGGGCAGCAGCCTAAGCAGGGAAGCCCAGACTTCCCTAACCCCAGCTAGTTCATCCAGCTATTCCCGGTGGATCCCGAGACGTTCCCAGGCCAGCCGAGAGACATAGTCTCTCCAGCGCGTCCTGGGTCTGCCCCGGGGTCTCCTACCGGTGGGACATGCCCTGAACACCTCACCAGGGAGGCGTCCGGGAGGCATCCTAATTAGATGCCCGAGCCACCTCATCTGGCTCCTCTCAACGCGGAGGAGCAGCGGCTCTACTCCGAGCTCCTCCCGGATGGCCGAGCTTCTCACCCTATCTCTAAGGGAGAGCCCAGCCACCCTACGGAATATGACAAAATTTAAGTTAAAATGCCAAACTCTCTTGGACTGCGTGGGTGTCTGTCAGCCCCCTCTTCATGAGATAAGCAGACACATTCCTCTAGCCTATAAACCCTAAGATGTGCACATGTAACCTGATTGTATTTTTACTATTTCATTTGCTGTGTATATAGGAATATACCCTGTATGATATGTTGTAACATGATTACCATTTATGACTTTTCAGACTTGACTAATCTTGTATATTACATCTTATAAGTTGATAACATCTGGTTCACTAAAGTGTTAATAAAGTGTGCATTAATGTGGCATTTCTCAGCAACTGAGACAGGTCAAACATGGAAAACATGGAAGCATTAAACTTTTAATAAACTTTATCAATCCTTTAAGAAAGAATTTGGAACAAGGGAAAGAGTTAGGAAGGTAGATTTATATGGAAGAGGGGTAAAGTTTCACACCACTGAGACCAGAACCTGGCCCCCTTTCTACACTTCTCTACTCCACACAGTCTTCAGAGACACAGAGATGAAGATTCTTCGAACAGAGACGCTCTAGTTTCCAGTCCAGTACCCAGTCTTTAGTACAGTCCTTCTTCAGCTCCAAGGACTCTTCTTCAGCCTCATGATGGTCAACGCCTGACCCTCTGCTTGAGGGCGGGACAGGCCTCTGCTCCGTCCTGCCAAGAGGCCAACTCTCTGCCTGACAGAGAGAGGACAATTTAACACAAGCCGCACCAAACGCGAGGAACGTGGTGCATGATGATGACCTCTGCGAGAGACAGAAAGACTCAGATTTCAAATTAGAGAAACCTACAAGAACTCTGAAATGCCTGATCTTCTAATAAAACCAAAGTTAAAAGAACCAGGGCAGCCACTTCCATCCCCACCCAAGTGGAGATGTGTTGTGAAGATGGTGCAACTCTGCTGCCTGCAGAGACAATAGATCCAGAATGCCTGAGCATGCCGCTGCAATGCACTCCAGACGAGAGGAGAAGACAGATCAGCTGCCGTCGTGGGACCCTCTGAGAGACCCAAGAGCCTGAGACCCGGCTTGTCTATCCTCCCTCCTCCAGAGCAACCCCTTTTCTGGTCATCCAAAGAACCAGGTGATACAAATATTTTCCTGTGACATTTGGGGTTGATGCTCTAGGTTATATAGAGTAAGAGTTAGGTTCAGATCAAAACTTAGGATCTCCCATTGATAATGACAACTAACTATTTAAAATATTCTTTTTTTGGCTTCCCATCTCTCTCAACTGCTGAATGGTGCCTTAAACAGTGAATTTCACTGCTTTGTCTTAAAGATGTTGTCCACTGATGATTTAATGACTTAATAATGCATCTGACTAAGATCTGCTTGATACGATTTGGTGGTCCCTATTCACAAACATAGGATGCTGCATTGATGCTTCAGTCATTTAATCAGTTATGTGTTTGTTCATCGTTGTTCTCACTGCATTTATTATATTCCCTCATGTTTGTCTTTACATTATGTGTGGTCATATTTGTTTGTTCATTTATGTTTGTTAGTTATTGTGTCTAGTTAGTACTTAAATCTTTCATTTATAAAGAACTTATTATGTGAGTTTGTGTGTATGAAATATGACGGTCACTGTACACAGGGAAGAGAACTCCGTAGCAGCACTCAGACTGAGTCTCAATTAATGAACGGCTATCAATTTCCCTTTTATTAAGGGTGGCGCCCAGAGGTTTATCTAATTTGAATTCAATTTGGCTATTTAATATAAGTAGCTACTGAATATTTCTGATAGCTGGAAGTGAGTGTTTTTCCTCTACTTCATCTTAACAAAATAAAGTATTTGGTCTAACCCTAGTCAAGCATATTCTGCTACAATATACAGAAGAGAAGAATATATCGCAATATATATCGTTACCGCACATGCTTCAAATTATACCGCAATATAAATTTTAGGCCATATCACCCAGCCCTAATTTCTTAGAGTCATTTTTTCCTAGGATGATATGAAGCACTGCTGAAGTAGCCATATTGGTCATAAATTATTCTTAAGAAAAGCAGAGAAAGAAAATTAATACAAAAACAAACAAAAACAACAGTCATAGGTAATACAATTCTACTGGACAGTATCCGTTCATCATCAGTACAAGTATCTGTTTGTCAATGTATGTTGCATGGTGTTCCACTTTAAACTGCAGACTGACTGGAAATGTCTGCTCTACGTCAACACACATTTTCTTTTTTTAATTATAAAACTGAAACATGTAGATTAGCAAAAATCTTACAAAATCACATGTTACTTAGTGATAGTTTTAATTTATCTCAGTGAAGTTGTGTGAGCTATGTCTTCATTGTCAATGTATCACCTACAATGGATGGAGGTCGGCTGTTATGAGGCTTCCAGCGGTGCTGAGGAGCAAGCAATAGGAGTCTTATTTATTTTACCTAACCGCACCTCTTTCTAACTCAACAATAATCGCTTTATTTCAGTGCCAAACTTGTAGTGATGTTGCTGGCTCAAGTAACATCATAACCTCCCCCTGGAACCACAAAATGCCTTGCACTACTTCTGTCATATATGAATTGGTATTTACTTTGGTGTGTAAAATCAGTTGTCTTAGAGTTAACTATTGTATTATTTTTACTGTGTATTCTCATAAAGAATGTCTATGTCAGATCAAAATCAAGAATAATTACCAGACACGTGTATGTATCTTTTTAGGGTGACCATTCGGCGGGTTCCACACTTGTAGTCAACCAGGGGGTAGTCGTCAGTCAGTTCAGTTAACTCAGCCAATACAATCTCTCTTGCTGAAGAGGACAGGACACTGCTCTGTAGTGTTCCCTGTACCATGAAGCTAATTTTCTGCATATGAAGATCAATGTGTTTTCCAACATACACATTTGAAATATCTCTGCAAATTCAGGCAGTCCACCTACTGATCCATGCACAATAATCATCCCATTTCTATATTCTATGCCACTGCTAGAGACACTCTGTGTTAGCATAACTGTTGTGAGATCAGGGTATTTTTGACTTAGGTGAAGTGCTACATCCTCTTTCATGACATCTACTGGAATTGTCGAGACATGTGTCACATCAAAGGCAGATCTCTCATAACTCCTTGTGTGCATGTGATAGCCAATCATCAGCTGGTGCTTATTTGCCAAAGACAGTGTAATATTCTTGAAACACTTTGTGTGCCTGACAACCTGTTTGAAAAAACTGTTCTTGGCTTCAAAACGCATCGTCCAAAACATTACAATGGGGCCGAAAAGCTTTATCATTTCTGGATAATGCTTGAGAAAGTGATGTTTTGGCAGGAGTGTCTGATCTGGATATACTTCTTGATATCTCTGCCTGTGCTCTGAGATTTTGTACTCTAAATATGCCACAGACTCCTCACAGTGGACAGGTACAACAACCAGCTCTGCAATAACTTTCAAGTCTAGAATCACTTTCCAGGCTCGCTCATCTTCAGGGATCAAATGACCAATCATAATAGTAATAACCTTAACAAACACCAGTTTTCATGTGCTTGCCACCAATTGTTTTGCGACATGCAAAATTATGTGGCACCAAATGAGGGTGATTTTTTTTGTCACCCCACTCGTATTGAAAGTTTTTAATGTGCTTATTAAGGACGTCAAGTGTTAACAACTTTTTGGAAATGACTACACCAAAGCACTGTGCAAGCTCAACAGGGACTATGCCCTCCAAAAGATCATGGACAACATCAGGGGGATAGCCTGATGTGACATCAAAGTGGGCCAGTCTCTCTGTGAAAATACAAACTTTCTTCTTCAAGAAGAAACTTTCTTCTTCTCATTCTTGTAACAACATTTAACAATATCTGACTAATTTTCTTTACTCTGCTTTGCTCGAAAGGACTGCACAATTTATTTTAATCACAAAATGTGACTGAACATAGCTACTTACACACATAATTCAAGAGTTAAGTTGCTATTTTAATGCCTTTCTGTTATTTTACATTATGTTTACTGGCTAGCTTGTTAGCTAGCTAACATTAGCTACCATGTGCTCAGAAATTCCCTACATTTATTCCCTACGGTATATATACAGTAACACCATCAGTATCACTTTCTAATCATATGCTGACGTTCCAACATCACAGAGAGCATAAAAAATTATACTTACTCACACAATTGGATTGATGTCGTTTATCCGACAATGGCGTCCTTGACTCGCCTGCCCGCCAAACCTACAACTGACGCTGATGTTCGTGGAATTAGCCTCTGAGCATGCACAATGTCTAGCATATGGAAACACATCTAGGACATTCTTACTGTGTGCGGCTTCGATTGTGCATTCACTCAACACTATTATGTTGTGCTTAATCAACTGGCTAGCTTGGCTTTAACAAGTCTTCATTTTAAGTTATACCTGCTTAATTGGACTAGGTTTTAAAGGCCAACACAGAAATATTAATTAAATTTAGTATAGGTGCATTTATTTGATTCAACAAGTCACAAAGTTAACTTTTTTGAGTGTATTTGCAAAATAATGTAACACCACTGCTCAATTTCCCTGAAGGTTTTTTTTATTTTATTTTATTTTGGTCAACAAGAAATCCTTTCTTTCTTAATTTAAGGGTATCTATTTTAATTATGGCAAGAATCTATGATTACAACATCAACAGAATGTAAAGAGAAAACGGTTTTAATGTGATTTTAAAGATGCCTTTTTATTGTGTGCAGAGAAATCTACTGAAGAATTTGTACTTCAGCATTTTTGTCAAATTAATCCTTGCTCATTGAGTTAGATGGAAAAAAATCCCCACTGGAACCATTTTCTTACTTCTGTTCTTCACACCGTCCTGTATTAAGTGCCAGTTTGGCTCTGTTTGCTGCATAAATATTCACTCTTCAAGTACTTCAAGCTCCTAGTCCAGTTACACTAATCAGTTAACAGGGCCACCAGCTGTACAGCTTAGTGAGCTAACAAGCTACCAGCAGGTACTAGCTTTGACTTAAGAGTACAAAAAGTACACTAATGTTCTAACTTTGTGTCCACATTTCCCTCGCTTGCATGGTTTCCTTGGGGCCAGTTTTCACCCAGGATGCATTAAGAAATGCAAGTGGAAAAAAAGAGTCAAGGATATGATTTAGGAGAAATGAGACTTGCTTCCTTTTGAGGCATCAAAATGCAAAATGCAAGAAGCCCAGTAAAAGATAACTATTATAACAAAGGTAAATATAAACTTACTTTGATAAGGGCTTTTTTCTTGAGGCTCTGTGCATGTTCCCATAAAAGGAAGCATTTCCATAAAACTTTCTTCACACCGAAAAAGCTACCTCCTTTGGCCTGTGCAGTAATTACATGGAACTGATGGAGCTCTTTGTTTCTGGGATTAAATGCACCTGATTTTACTTCTTTGGTCTGAGTTTCTGCCCGCTGAGCTGTGCAAAATCTACAAAAATACTGCCCCGTGGAGAAACTTTCCATGTGCTATTCCATGTGCTGCAAGGTTGTCCAACACCACATACTGAAGAGTACCCTTCACAAACGTACACAAATGTGAGACAAAAACACCCTGCTGCTCCAGGGTAACAAGATCTTGTAGTAGTGGCTCAAATATTTTGCAATAGCCATAGGCCTTTATATCATCACTTTTACATAGGAGAGCCAGGTATATTGAGGCCAAATAGGAATGGCTGCCAGGAGGCAAATTTCCCAAAATCCAATAGACAGCACACAGTTTGTGTGTTTTACGCGAAGTACCAAGGGGGTTGCAAACTTCAAAATCATCTACGTATGGACAGACAGAGATCCTTAATTCCTCTCCTGACAGAAAATGATTTTTCTTGAAGTGCTTGCCATCTTCAAAAAATCTGTAATGCAGTTGGTCACTCACTATCCGTTGCTGTCTTCTCTTTTCAATAACCTTGGTGAGCACATCCTTTTGATTAAGAAGTTGCTGTAAAATCTTTATCAAAGGTACATACTGAAAACTTCTTTAGCCTTTGCATCAAGTATGAACTGAATTGGATCAACAATATTAAAATGATCTTTGTAATATTGCTTCCGCTTAAAAGCAGTGGCTAATGGTCCTTCTTTTCCTAAAGCTTTTGAAAGAGGGTTAGATGAACAAAGTGCACAGCCTAACTCTTTGATTAGTAATTGGTCAACTTGCAAATTATGATTACTGAAGAAATTAGCAAGAATGTTGTTAGATACAGGCACCAGGGAGGAACTAATCAATTACTGCAATTCGTTTAACAGCTCATCAACAGCAGAGGCTGGTACATGGAAACAGTTTTCCAACCTTAATAAAACAAATGCCAATTTGTGCTCTATAACTTTTAGCAAGTCCTCAGGTTTGGTGATCTGTGCACCACCTTTAAGTTCAGCATCATCAAGAAACTCATTACTCTCAGTCAACCGTGAATCTTCAAAAGTACAATTTAGTGAATCTGCTGTGTCACTTTTCACAATTCCAGCTTTGAAATCATTCAGTGTATATGTCTTGTGCTTTCTGTTATTATGAGATTGATATGTTCCATAAATATTTGTTTGAAATGAACAATTTTCAAAAGTACAACATATGGTTTCATGTCTTTTTAGATGGCTGTTAACATGAATTAGAAATTCTTTCAATGAAGCAATGCGGCTACATGAACAATGGTGGCAGCTAAATGTTGTGCGATCTACTGATCTTTGAGATGTCTGATAAAAATGTGATCTACACAAGTCACTTCAAAGTGCATTCCAAGTTTTAAATGCGGACAGGCAATTTGAATATGTGCATGGATAAGGGTGTCTGCGGCCAAAGTGGCCATGTTTTAGCCTGTAATGCTTTAGTAACTGATATCTTGTGGTTTCTTCCGCAGCACACTCTTTACATTTCCACATTCGTGTTACTGAAAATGAAACAAACCCAAACAAAAAATGACTATCCCATATTCACTACAGAAATTTTTTCCATGTATTTGTGGCTATGTAAAGGGGTCTGGATATATCACAGTGTGGTTGTATGATGTACTTATATGCAGTCAGTGTATTACCTACAGTAAATGGCAGTACTGGTATAGGAAGCTAAGCCATGTACTGCTATGGACAGAGTCAGCAACAAGACATTTTATCCATGTTAAAAGACAAAGAAAAAAAGATAAGACAGACATCAGACAGATCTTTCCAAGGTAAAATGACTGTTTACGTTGTAGAAATTTGGTTTGAAGAGAGTGATATAGAGCTTCAGTTTTTTCAGAAAGGGTTTGACTGCAAGATGAAGTTGTGAAAATGTCAAAATCTGGCATACCCTTAATCTGATATTGATTTGTTTTAGTTGCCTCTTTTTTTTAGGAGGTGTGGCATAGAGGAGAGGAAACCCCAAATAATTCTGGCCACCTGAGCAGGAGAAGGAGGGGGAAGTTAGTTAATTAGAGAACACCTGTGAGCATGAAGAGAACAAAGGGCAGAGCAAAAGGAGATTCAGTGTGTGGAGTGAGAG
>JAPZDW010000022.1:2729405-2741183 GCA_029814725.1 Acanthurus nigricauda
GAAAGCATGGGGGCAAAGTAACTCAGTGATGCTTTCTTTAACAGGGTGGGAGAACGTGTACGGCTTCGACATGACCTGTATTCGTAATGTGGCCATGAAGGAGCCACTGGTGGACGTAGTGGACCCCAAACAGGTGGTGACCAACTCCTGCCTCATCAAGGTGAGTTAAATATTGACAATATTTTGGCTGATGGCAGATGATCGATTTCTCACAGTGTCTGACAGAATGTCAGTCAAATGTCTGCCGGCTCAGTGCAGATGGCAGTTTTGTGGGGATGACAACGTCAGTCTGTTGGCCAGTCGGCCTGTCAGTCAGCAGGATGGTCAGCCACTCCGGCGTGAGCTGAAATGTGGCATCTCGAGCTGCACTGCCGCACTCATATGACATGCCTCACTGTACAGAGTCATCAACATAACACACCCTCCATATAGGCAGTATTTGAATTGTAATAACTTCCATATTCATTGATTCCATCTAAAGCCAGTGGTTGATGCAAAAAAGTCTATAAAAATATTCTACTGAGGTTCAAACTGGTGGACACACCAGCTGATGTTACCATAGCTTAATTAGCTCTATTTAGAAGCCGTTCTGGAGCTTTCAATAATATGTCATAACCTTCATCCTGGATGGAGTTTGTACGGTGGAGATTGATCAATTGCTGCTCACAGGTAGGGTTTAATGGGCAGTCAGAGGCAGATGTTCAGGCTTACATTTTATCAGAGCACTCTGAGTAATTTTAGTCCATAGTGCTGTAAAATCTAAGACAAAAGTTTATTCTTGACAGCAGTTAAGAAAGCCACTTACCGCAGAGTCAATTAAACTGTTCTCTGGAGCTTTCAACCATATTTCTCCACTGTCTGATTAAAGTGCCAAGAAAAATTGGAAATCTTAACATGCATATTACCATGATATTGGGGCAACTCCATCTATTCTAATAAAGATCGTGTGATGTGATTAGAAGGACTTGAACGGCCATTAAATGGACCTTTTGTCACATTTTTATTACTGATCATTACCATTAATGGTGGGACACTTCATTACAATAATTTTTAATGCATTTTCACTATTCAGCTAAAACATATGATCAAGTAGTAAATGAGATGATCATACAGTATGTAACAAGAGGTGATTGAAAATGTTAATACACAGCATCTTCCTATAGTGAATGCTAAGTAAAGTTCCCTGTATAAACTACAATTCGGACATGGCAGCATGATTACAGTGGTAAAACACACTCACGCTAACGTGCATACACCATAATTACTGTGTGACATTGATTGGTAAACATATTGTGTGACATGCTGCGGCTCGTATGAGAACAACCTTGATGTGCGGCTGCTGCCCTGTCTGTGTCTCTCACTGTGGAGCTGCTGCGCCATGCATGTCAATGGCAGCCTGTCTGGTCCTCCTGATTGCACCCCTTGTCATAGAGACCTTATGTCTGATGTTGATTACACAGTTACTACCCTGTGGAACATTGGTATTTGATCATTACTTTGACTTCAGTGTTGTATTCTATTTGTTGCTCATTATCAAGCGCCCGGTTTTTGTTTTCTTTGACATCAGAAATCCTTTCATTTTAAATGCAGCGAGGATTAAAACCAGCAAAGAGATCAGCGATGGGAGTTTAATAAAAGAAAAAATCTGAAGCTGACGGGAACGCTGCTTGCCTTTGCATCATGGAAGAATGCCTTACAATAATGATACCCATGCTGACAAGCTTTATGGTCTTTAAATGGATTACTGAATGACTTCATTAAAGTTGTATATCTGAGTAAGAGTACACACAGGACGGCATGTTATTAACCTGCTGCTTAAAAACTTTGGTAGAAATACTCAGCGAGAATAACTGCCGAGTATAATCCTGCAGAAAATTAATTAATAGAACATTGAAAACCTGCATGATGCTCTTAAAAATTTTATTTAGCCTTTAGAGTAATTTCAAGAGGGTAAACATTGCAGTACATTATACTGCTGTCTTAAAACTTTGAAATGTGACTTTGAGAAGTTAATACAGCGTGGCCAGAGTAAATATCAAGAAAATGTGTTTATGGCAGTGATTATTTTCCAAAGACAGCAGGGGGAATCTGACATTAATATCGTATGGTTTTTATTGCCAGCAAACATAAGGCTCATTCCTCCATGGCAAATGTGGCATCTGGCACCAAAGCCAACAAGCAGGCAGTGAATATTTATTAGCATCAACGGTACATGAAACAAGATTATCACACGTCTGCCTACATGTTTACCCTGTAGCACACTGGAGTTTTCAGGTGAGCTGCACTTCCCTCTGTTACTCAGTAATGAAAGTAAACTTGTTATGTTGCCGCAGTGCCTCTCACACGACAGTAAATCAGGATCTGGAACTAGGTGTTCCTGTCAAAATACGGCTTTGCAGGACAAGGTGGTATCAGATACCCTGTTAAACCGACTGGAACCGAGGGATATTTACTGATAACACCATACATGAATTACACCTGGAGCCTGAAAACAGTCAGAGCTCCCAAATGCCCAAAAGTCTCTTATCCTGTCCCACTTACAAAAGGGTTACTGGTCTTGATCTTGATGGTTAATAGGATCTTGGCACAGCTCCAGTGGGGTATAATGTTGGCCCTATATCTTTTGCAGTGGCAGCTGTAATCCTTAAATTTTTTTTCAGTCTTCTTGATGTTTTGAATGTAAAATTATAAATTAAACTGTCTGGATTTGTTTCGTTAACATTTTTTGGATTGTTGTCAAGTTGTAAGCTCAGTAGTTGACAGTCTGAATAAATAAGGGTATGTTTGAGGTCATAACAAGTAGATGATAATAATATTGTAAGAAAAGTACAGTTGTTCGACCGTTGACTTAAAACATTTTAGGAGTATGCTTATTTGCTTGTTTGCCCAACAAATTTTGAGAGAACTAAACTTGACTACTTCCTTGTGGTATCAAGAGCTTTGTTTATGTGGACCAGGTAATTGAAAAGAGTCCTTCTCTTTACTCCTACAGGAGGTGGACATCTACACGGTGAAGACTGAAGACCTCTCATTTAACTCAGCGTTCTGTCTGCAGATCCAGAGGAATGATTACATACATGCACTGGTCACCTACTTCCACATTGAGTTCACTAAATGCCATAAGAAAACGGGTTTCTCCACCGGTAAGCTGCCTCTCCCTTCACTGAGACAATCTAGGTGTGTGTGTGTGGTGTGTGGGTGCATAGTGACAGTAATTACAATCTTAAAATGTCATTAACCTCCTTTTTTACTGCCAGCCTCCACAGTGAGATACAAGCACATTTTGGCAATTAAACAGCACCCCCCAAAGGTCAGATTCGATATCTTCCTCAAGGTGAATTATTGTACTTCCCTTGATAGCTTCAGTGAGCCGTGTGATGTAATAAACAAGAAGCGCTCAACAGAATAATTTATGATTTTGATTTCCTGGCGACAGTCAGATGAGAGAGTGATCCTTACTACTTTTATTTTGCCCATTAAGAAATTGAAGCCACAGCTGATGGTTAGCTTACCTTAACAAAAGGACTGGAGGCAGGAGCTTCCTGACTGTCACAGTGAGCCAGCCAGGCTGTTTCCTCCTACCTGAAAGTCTTTGTATTAAGCTAGGGTCAAAGTCTCCTGGTTATCACTGCATATTAATGAACAGATATGAGAGTAGTGTAAGTCCTCTCATCTGACGCTTGTCATGAAAGCAAATTTGCATATTTTTGCTGCAACAAAATATTTCAAATTTTAAATTTAATACTTAACCTTATTTTTGTTTACAAGTTTTCTTGCTGAAGGGCACATGGAGGACATGGACACCACTTTATAAAACTGTATGTAAAACTTCATGCTTGTAGTAAGCACATTCAATAATACAAGGGAGTAAAGGCAGCGAGGACTTGTTCTATGTAAACTGGAACTGAATTTCACTTAATTGAGCAGCTAAGAAACATCCACAAGCAAACATTTCACAAGGAAACCAATGTTCCCAGTCTTCTGAAACCAAGACCCTAACTTGGAGGACAGCTTCAAAAGGCACTTTTGGTATTAATGTCACTGAAATAAAATGGGAGTAAAAGATTTAAAACATCCCAGGTTACAAAGTGGCCCATTTCTCAAACTTATTGTGTTTCATCCAATTGGTAGTTGGTAACTTTTTAGACGGGGAGTTTGTGTTTTCTACATTGTGTTACGAAAAGCCTCTAGTCTCTGATACAAGACCATTTCTCACTAAATTGGTTTGCTTCAAGACTTTAAAGGCACCAAAAAAGCATCTCCTTTGAGGAGTTTTGGATCAGGATGATTGACGTGAAGCAAGCAGTGCTGCATTGGAGTGAATTAACTGAAGGTTGCTGTATCAGGCTGAGACTGACCTTTAGTGGTGGTGTCAGGTACTGTACATTAAAATGATATGTTTAGCTGCAGTAGACATTCTGATTGGCAGGGTGTTTATCTATGGACTCACAAAGAGCTTGTCTATAAAGGCACCAAGCTGCACCAGGACAGCTGGCAGACATTTCATTTAAGAGCCACTGACATTGTGAATGTCAATCAGTGCAATCAGTGATGGTCAGGGTGCTGGGGATGTTATACGTTTTTGGGCCGGTGTGTCAGATTTTCTGTGTTTCCATCCACACACAAATACACACACAGATGGCATGCACACAAGGCAACACAATAAATATAAATTGGAATGGTAATGACAGAAGATTGACTGGAGCAGCAGTGAAGAGGTCAGGAATGCAGTCATGCATTTCCTGCCTTTTACTTCAGCACTGTCATCTTGAAGTGGAGCTGCCCTCTCTGCACTATTGCTTCACAACAAGGAGGACACAGGCTTGGTTCCCTGCCTCTGCTTTGTCCTTGTAAAGTTTGTGTTTACACTCTGCCAGACATTTCTGTCAGGTAAATAGTAGAGTGTAGCGTCTCTCTCTTAGCTCCATGATGGACTGACAACCTGTCCACAATGTCTGTGTCTGTCTTGTGCCCGGTGTTTGCTGGCATAGACATCAGATCCCAGGTAATACTGAACAAGGTTAACTGGATAGAGAAATAAAACCAGTACAGTGATGTCAAGTCACTGTGCTGCAGAAGTTAAAATTTGATTTTTGTTGCTTATCTCACATCCTATATGAAAAGATAAATCGTAACTAATCACAACATCTGAGAATCACGCCGTCTGCTCATGGCTGTTAGCTTAGTGCGTTATGTGTTTTTAAAGGTTCCTCTTATGTTCATGGATTGCTATTTTTAGTGTGCTACCCTTTAAAAATACAATCTAAGCAGCAGGCGATAACAGCTGTTTAATTACATTTTCTCTTTCTTTTCCTCCTCCAAAGAACAAAACGTATAAACATTATCAGCATGTGCAATGATTGCCCCTGAACTGTTCAGACCAAACAGGCATTTTTTAATTTCGGATAGTTCAGAGATTACTAATGGATTTTGAGTCATTTACTCATGTTTTATGTACCAGTTATAAGAAATAAATGAGAAAAAAATGGGGGGTTGTACCATTTAAATAATGCCAGTGGGTTTCTCACATAAGTCTAATGAGTCCACATTATGTGCTATATAAATGGGGTTTATCATTAACATGTTGAGTCGTTATTTAAAGATTTGCAGTAATGTGTGTGTAGTTGTAAAAGTTAACATTTGGTTAATTACTAGATTTTTGTCCAGATTCACTGCCAGCGGTGTGTGCTTAACACAGAAAGTTTATTCACAACATGGTCCTTTCAAATGGCTTAGAATTGATCTATAAAGCATCACTAAATGATTTATTCATTATTACTAAAGTTGGTGCCAAACCCTACAAACCCTTAACAAAAGCTTTCTTATTAGAAAGGCAACATTTATTATTTGTGTTCATAATAAAAGTGTTTATTTGTGTTTCTGTGTCTGTGCGTCTCAGCACCTGATGCTCCATACACCCACTGGAAGCAGACAGTGTTTTACCTGGAGGACTATCTGACGGTGAGAAGAGGAGAGGAGATCACTGGCAGTATCGCTATGAAGCCCAATGATAAAAACATTGTGAGTATTGTACAGTTTAATGATCATCTTGTATAAGCTGTATGTGAAATTATAACTCTGCCTTTTCAGTGATGTACTACAAGTGAAGTAAGGGTTGGCAGCATTATATTATATAGAAACAAAAACATATAAAATACAAATTTAATATAAACAGTTTTTCACGGTATAATATTAGCTCTTTTCTTTATACCCTCGCAAAGAAATGACTTATTTCCTGCTCACAGCACGCTGTTGTCTGCTCAGTGTTGGATGGCGGTCAAGCAGGCAGCCGCACTGCAGTGACTCCCAGATAAACAACAACAGATTCTATTGTTGACCTTGTCAGCGTCCTCTCCTCCCCCCCTGGAATGGAGAGGAAAGGCTCACTTTCTCCTGTTGTCTTACACAAACAGTCTCTGCTTATTTAACACCATGCTCTGGTGTCAGTTCAGATTTTAAGATCTGAGGGTATTCTCGTCGTCGTAGATTTTTTTTTTTCTCTCAGTTTCTTCAGAGCATTTGCTTCATCATTTCCTCTGCTTTCTTAAATCCATTCTTCTTATCTCCCTCTGTTAACCTGCAGCGTGACTTGGACTTTACCTTCGAGCTGGATTTCAAAGGGCAGCTGTGTGAAGCTGCCATATCGCACGACTACAAGATGCGTTAAGTTCAACTGGTGGACTTTAGAGCCCCAATTATTACAGCCAGAGCACCCCAGGGAGACAAAGACACTCCCAAGACTGCAGACAATGTAAGAAGGGAATATATTAAATGAAAAGACCAGGCCAAAGACCAAATAGAGGTGGCTCAATTGACAATATCTCTATTGTCACTACATACAGTACATGATGAGAACAGGAAGTTACTGATCCTGACTGTTAAACCATTCTGAATGTAACACTGACTAAAAGAATCCAGGAATATTTTCTAGCCTTGATGAATGTCATTGATTGTAGATGTGTGTATATGTGAGATGGAGTGATGTATCCGTGTCTTTTGTTCGGTATTTGTTGTCCACAACAACCTGGACCTTGTGGAGGGATTTTTAAATTCTAGTAGAGCTCATCCTGTCCATATTCTGCTATAGGTAGCCAATCGGTTTAAGGTGTAATTCTTTTGTCTTATTATGCATCCTAGGGAATAATTATCGGAGAAACACTTGATTTATTTATATATATTTATAGTTGTGTTAATTTAGCTATGTTGGAAAAACAGCCAAGGACAAACCTGTGTAGGTATGTATAGGTGTAATGTTAAAAGGTGACACGTTTTTGCATAGTCAGTGTACTCGTGGCTTCCAATGAGTGTTGAATAGAAAGTGTTGAAGCTCACACTGTTGCACAGCTTGGACCGGAGCTGTGATGTTGACATGCCAATTACATACATTGCCCCACATCCTCAATGCCTTGACCAAGTGCCCAAGTGTTCCCAGTTCTTTTCTGCACTGCTGCACCTAGCTTTTTTTTCCACTGGTTCATAAATAGCCACTAGCTACTCTCCTTTCATTGGTTTGAGAGGGGATGTAAGTTAGAACAGAGGCTAAAGCCATGAAGCTTCCTTAGACTACATCTTGACATGATCCACATTAAACATATATGACTCCACATAGTCTTTGAAACTAGCGCCACTCTCAGATAAGAAACAGATATTAGGAGTCAATTAATTTATGATGATGCTTTATGGCTAACAGTATCCCTGCGCCTATATCTTGCTTCTAATCTGATGAGACTGAGGATGATGTTTCTTGTAGCATGCATTCAAGAATCTACAGCACTATCACACAATGTGATACTTTAATTTAAAGACTGTATTTCCATCTTAAACTCTATGCACTGCACACAGTGAGGAGTTAACGCAACATACTGACCTGTTTTTAATTGTGCTCTTATTAAGGTCTTGTCAAGGTACCCACTGAAGTCTTTTCTTCAAGACATTGACTTGGGCAAAGATTATTTTAAAATATTTAAGATGTCGAATTATAAGTCCTGGATTAGCATTAAATATCAACCACGGAAAATGATATAAATGCTTCATCTTTTTGCAATATTACTGAAATATTATCCTCAGTTTTCAATTGTGTAATATTGTCCTAACAGCCAAGAATCAGCCTCAATCCCCCTGTCTCATATCTTGCAAAGACCCCAATAAAGCTTTGCAGCAATTTAACCAAAAAGTACAGTATGGGAACTTGGGAGCAATGTAGAAAATCAGATGATTCAAAAAGCATGCAAATGATGCTAATAACAATCAAGAAAAAGTGCAGTATAAACCTAAAGGATGCCTTCTCAGAGCACATAGTTTCTTGCATATTTGAGTATTTTGCAGGGTGCTAGCTGGTACAAATAAGCAATACAACATTATAAGTAATTAAAGCTTACAATCAATTATACCTGACAAGTCATACAAGTTATCTTATTTATTAAGAATAATACTTACATTAAAAAAGCTTTTTTGGAATCTGCCCAGCTACAACTTTAAGAAAAAGCATTCTAATGAAATTTTGGCTGCCCTTATTTGGCACAAACTTAGTTTCCATCTACTTTATAAGTCAGAATTTTTTTTAAAATTTGGCATGTTAGTTCCTAATGTATAACTATCTCATGAAAAGTATATTGAACATGTTGTTTTACATATTGT
The DNA here is from genome assembly GCA_029814725.1 of Acanthurus nigricauda. NCBI lineage: Eukaryota > Metazoa > Chordata > Actinopteri > Acanthuriformes > Acanthuridae > Acanthurus > Acanthurus nigricauda. The sequence continues at coordinate 2,738,043 of JAPZDW010000022.1, forward strand.
CATGTCAACTTCAAAGGTGAATAAACAGCAATGTCCAAACTCATCCACTGGGTGATGCTGTATAACTTATTTTAATGTCAATGTGCAAAGAAGACATTTCTTCACCAGGTCCTTTACATATAATATTACAAGTACAATTCATTACGTATTAATTTGTTTACACAACTTACCTATTTATATGTACATTAAAGTGATGTGCAACACAGTGGCAATAGTGAAGCACCATTGACTATAGAGAAAACTGTAAAATCTGAACTTTTTACCAAAACCTCTCAATTTTAACCTACTTTTTTTGACATATTACCTGTTAAGTGACATCATTTTTATAAAATTTTTGGCACAGAGGCAGTTTGAAGAGAAGTGACAAGTATTGTATGCACAAAAAAATATGTGGTCTATTGAGGTAACATACTTATTTCTATTATTTTCCAACTTAAAGAAAAAAATCATGGCCTAAGAGAAGTCTCAAACTAAATGCTCTTGTAGCATTACAACTTCCGGTGCTGTGACACCAAAAACAGCAAAGACGTAAAAACCGATAATAATGTGAACAGGACAAAACAACATATGCACAGGACAAAACAACATAGGCACCTATAAAATAAACACCACTGAAAAAAATACAGTAGTACAGTTTACGCAAATAATGTTCACTTCAACACACCGGGGTTTTTTTGTTCAATCAGTGGGAAAAATACAGAAGCACATCACACCTGCACCAAGATACTGTGCTCCTTTTTGTTTTTTCACCTGATTAAGACATTGAAACACTTGTGCAAATATCCTGCAATATCCCCACAACACGACTACTGATGATGGCACTAATGATCAAATTAAAAGTCTTAACAAAAACTGTACACTGAGAGCTTCACTTGGGTAGTGTTAACAACAAGGCTGTTTGATAATTCATTCAATATTAAAGATATTCATGTTACCAAGTCCATGTATTCTACATGTACAAAAGAGCTAAAAAAAATCACACTTAACACTGAATTTATACAATAATACATACAGTAAAAAGTCCAAATGTGACAAATAAAGGACCTTTGAAAGCTAAACAAATATTTGACCTATGGTTGGACTTTGGAACAATATCTAACAATTAAAAATTAGTATCCTAGTTTGACCTTAATTTGTTCACTTGTTTGATCCTTGGGTATTTATACAGAGTAGACTGTTTTTAATAGTGCAATAACCTCTGTGAAACATGACAACATACATGTAGAGTGCTACAAAGTGGAAGGAAGACTGTGGGAAAGTTTGCTGACATTAAGAGTAATGTGTCCTGTGGGCAACATGTGGCCAAACTGTCACATTGTGCATGTGGAGGGTAGTGACACTGTGTTTGTGTCGACTCCTGAACTGTTAACAGCAGGATCTCTTCTTATCTGAGGGGCTACTAACCAGCTTCACCGTCTTCTCCTTTTCTCTGTCCTCTTGCTCTTTCAGAACCCTGAGGCACAGAATAAGACATATAAAGAAACCAGTTCAGGCAGGACACACATCTGTAATGCTGTCATAGCATATTATAGTTTTATGGACAAATGTGTCAGTTACAGTAGACTTAAAGACAGTTTTTACTGTAATATAGTTCAAATGAGGCACTGGTGCAGCTCTCTAATCAATAACATTGAAACACATGTCAGCACATTTATACTTTTAGTGTCAGTCATGAAAAAGTCAGCTCTAAGTGAGCCAATCTGTGATACTACAGAGAGCTGTTTGGGAGTTAAAAGAGTTGCCACTTATTGCTGAGTTGAGTCAAATGATCTTGCTCACTAAATAAAGCCAGACTTGCAATAACCACTATGCACCTCTAACTGCATTAGAGAAAAAATGTGACATCTTTAGACAGAGGAGACAAATGTGATGCACATAATAACTAACATTTGATTGTGCACTGCACTCTGTTTTCATTCAAGCTATTTTGTTTTTTTTTATAAAAAACACAGCTGCGGAGAAAAAAGTCCACGGTGCCTCCCACACAAAACAAATCAAGCTGTGGCTCTCTATGATTTGAATTGTTTCAGTGCACAAATAATCCCACTTTGAAAGCCGCTCCATTATTAGTCACAACACAACCATTGTTTCTTCAAATGAGTTTGACTTTAACTCACCTGGCTAACAGAACCATGGACTCTACCACATTGTGTCCAGAGCGTGCACTGCACTCACAGAAGGTCATCTGGCAGTCCTGAAAAAGAGGTAAATCATGATGATGGCTGTTACCGCCACTTAACAGAAAGGCTTATGTCATTGAATGTTGTGTGTCTAAGCATGTTTCAATTCTATGCACATTGATCATTTTACATTGATTGAATATTGGCTCACATGCTCACTATAGAGAACTGCAGTACAAGCAAGAGAATAGAGAAATAAAACAAATTAAAAACAAAAAAAAAGATTAAAAAAAACATCCTTAGAATCACAAAAGAAAAAAAAAAATTTTTTCGAAATCATTTTTCTTTCATTTATTAAAACAAACACAGAACACCCTTTTAATCCTTTGGTGTGATTGGTGAGAAACTATTTTGGCTGCTGAGACCAACAGGCTTAGCAGACATAACAGAACAGACCTTGGCTAGTCTTTCCCCCATTTCTTTCTGAACTTGTCTCTCCATCTCCTTGTCTGTTTTGTTTCCCAAGAGCATGATGGGGATGTCTTCGCCTGCGCTCTCCTGGGAAACAAGAAAATCAAAGAATTCATACTCAAAGAACATAATCCAAAGAACAGGGTTAGATAGGACGGTGTGATTCACCCCAGGTATAATCCTTTGGTGCGTGAAGCAATGCGGTTTCTTGGCAAAAAAACATCCTTTTCAGGGTTTTTCCTTGTAAAATTATGACCCTCATGTCATGAAATATTCAAATAATATTTTTTCATAAATCTGTGATGTTTTTCTTTTTAATTGAACACTTTGATCGCAGACATTTCTAATTTTGTCTCATAATATTACTCCTATCCACAAGCACCAGAGTTTATATTGAAGTTTTTCAACAGTGGTGCAAATGTACTGTTGTAACTTACTTCTCAGTCATATCACAAGTGACAGAAGCATCTTTATATAAACTACATGGGACGAGAACACTGAAGCATTTCTTGGGAATTAAACATCACATTTTTTTTTAACTCCTCATATC
>JAPZDW010000022.1:2864822-2876225 GCA_029814725.1 Acanthurus nigricauda
TAGTGGAAATTTGTAAACACAGTCACGTGCCAAGTTACTGTATAAAATCAACCTAAACAATTGTACACTATGACCCAGTGTAGAGATTTCCCTAAATAAACATGACAGAGTTTTTTTAAATTAAATCTTCCTGCTGACAGAAATGAGTTATCTTTAAAGTAATTGTTTGACATTTGGAGATATATGTTTATTTCCTTTCTTGTCTAGTGTTAAGTGAGAAAAAATGATACCCCTCACATGAAGCCACAGCCAGCAGCTGGTTATCTTAGCAACCTGACTACTGGAAGCACATGGTAACAGCTAGCCTGGTTGAAGCCGTACAAAACCTAAATCATATCGAGTCGAAGACTTTACATGCTATTACAAGCAACTAATACAGAAAACCGTTCATGTCCTAGTTGTAACTCAAACTGAACTGAGTTGCAGGGCTTTTTGGTCTCTTTTTGTCTGTTTTAATGTTCTTTTTCATTGACTACATGGAGAAAAAAACTACAGATATGTCAACAAACCTGTGATGAAATGGCTTCAAAGCCAGCATGGCATAGCCGGGGAACCAGAAGAATCTGCTAAGCTAATGGTTTATTCACTATGGCAGATTGGCCTGTGACATCTCCCATTCATACAGATTGTCTACCGCCCCAATAAAAACCTTTTATCTAATATGGGGTGGATTTAAAACAGTAACAAATAGAAGAGCATAATGGTCAAAATCTGATTAATAAAAAGTCGCTGAGTTTCGCTGCTATGATTGGTTGTTGTGTAAAATTTGAAGGTCCATCTAGCGCAACTTAACAGACTCTAAAAACTCAGATAAAATGGTAAATGCAGCAAAATCCTCTGCCTTTAGAGCCAAATGCATTTTTCACGTAATAGTTATAGTCAGGTTAAAACAAAAAATATAACATATATGTTCATTTGTGAGCTCTGGAGGTGCTGGTAGAAATATTTTGGACCTTGGTTTGGACAGAGTGGGTAGGTGTTTCCCTGTACCCATGTTTTTTGTTGTGAGCTAAGCTATCAAGCTGCTGGGTGCAGCTTTATATTCAACATACAATCACAAGAGTGGCATTACTTTTTTTGAGTGCTTTATAACGTCCAACCATTACTCTCCAAGTGCACTACTGCTGCCTAACCCAAGGGTAAAGTATTGCTGCATGGCCCCATGTAAGATTTTTACCCGGCTGCTTTATACATAGCTCCTCACCTACCAGTCTGATCACGCAGCATCTCCACCACCAACAGCTTTCAGTATTGAGAGCCTCTTCCAGGATTCAGGCCCCTGGCAGCTTAAGAGAGCTTCAAGCAGAGCTGGGGCAGAGCTTTTCTCCCCCTGCTTGGCATGGGGTCTGACTTCCTCCACAGCTCAAGTCCCATACGTGTTTGTCTTGGATGGCGACATGGAAAGTCCCTCGTTTAGTGAGGACACAAGTGAATCTACAGGGGAAGGGAAGACACTCTCAGATGTGCAAATGTCTTTTATTGCTCTCACGGGCACTTGGTTTTCAAGCATTTTGCTTTCAAAGAAATTATTTCCATCTGCCTCCTTTGAACGTATTTTTTTGTCAAACTTATTCTGGTTTATGGTGTGAATGTAAGACAGGTTAACAGTAAGGCCAGCGGGGATGGGCTTGTACTTTCCTTTCCCGTGTCTCGTCTCAGTGCACTGTGAGACACCGTCTGTCAAACTTGCTCTGTGAAATCATACATCTGAACATACCTAAAAATCCTCCTGAATCCAACAATATGCACTCAGAGTTCACCTCATAGATTTTCCATCCAAACCATGTGTTGTGTTTAATAGTCCAATGCACTTAGTATATTAGTAGCATGTCATGTTGTTAGGTATGCCAGTCTGTGCATATTTAGATCCAATTTCCAAGTGTATAAACTGCATTAAACTGATAACCTTATTATGGTAATAAATGGAAAAATTGGCTGTGAGTTACATTAGTTCTACTTTGAGGTTTTGAGTGAAGCATTCCAACAGACAGTCATGCTCTAAAAAAAATGTAATTCTGGGCTCGAGACAGATGGGATGGCTTCCTTTTTAGCACAAATATCTGGTTGTCATTGAAAATGCAATTTGTCAGTTAAGTCATTACTATCCAGCAATGTCACACTTGTAAGCAGTACTGTCAGTGCTGTGATTTGTGCATGTCTAAGGGGTTAAGAAACCACATCTAGACAACAAGATGTCTGGGTAAAAAAACAGCAGCGGTAGAGTTTCTGATTTGAAATATAGTCAATTTTTTTCCACAAGGGATATTTCATCTCTGCTCTGTTTTCCCCATCCCTTTCCTTTCTTTTATTCCTGTGCTCTTGAAGCCTCACACTCACTGTTCCTCAGGTTTAAAGCCCAGTCAGTGGTTTACATTCTTGGCCTCCATTGTTCTTGGACTCTCAGAACTCGCAGTCAGACAGCCTTAGGAGGTCCCACTGCTGCTTTGGTCATGGTGTGGCAGCTAACTCCAGTTCTCCTCTGATAATGTGTTTATAAATGTGATAATGATATAATAGAATTTGATTTGTGCTTTTATTTTCTCATAAGGTTGTGCTTTCTAAATAGTACGCTGGCAAACAAACGTATGTTTGTGGTTGGACGTGGAACGGGCATTTGTAATCTTAGGACAAATTCAGAAACTAAAGTCATTGACTGGATCGCCTCTGGAATGTAAAATGCTTCTTTGGAATAGAGCAGGAAAAATGCAGTTTTGCTACAAAATTAAACAGCAGAGGCATGTCCGTCTATATGTCTGAAGTATGTTAGTCCATAAAATGCATGATTACTACCTTAAGTCATAATTATGTTTCTTAATCATGTTAGCTTTCACTTTGGCCACAGACTTAAATATCTCAAAAATTGTCTAAAAAACAACTATTAAATTTATTTAAAAATTTCATAGTATATGAAAGATAAACTAAGTTAAATGTCTCAACAGGTAGTAAACTGTTTACCCACATTCTAGTTCAATCATTGGGTCAGGTCTTTCAAAAATTCAGAAAATTGGATGATGCTTTGACATATGACCAAATAACTGAAAACTTACAACAATCCTATCAGCCTCCGCTGTACTTTGTGTGTGCTTTGTGCAAACTGATGCACAGCTAAGTAAAGCAAGTGTTAGCATGCAAACATGCTTGACTAAGAAGATAATCATAGTGCACATTATTAAAGTTTTGTTCAAAATACTACCATGCTGCTGACAGAGCTATAGAATTGTTTTTCTCAGCTTTCCTAGTGACTGTGAACTCATCGTTAAACCTACATGCCCAGTGCTGGTGTTTAAGATCAAAGGCCTTTTCTTGGTGGCAATTAGTTTAAAATGTCAGTTTCTTGGGTCAACACTTGACTCATAACTCCAGGTGTACCTTGAGGACCTAAAAGTAATTCTCTACTTTTAGATGTTTTATATTTTAAATGAGACCCAAGAAAATGAGAAATTAGTTTTAGGCTCTACATTAAAGCTTTACCATAATATGTTTAACTGGAAAAAAAAAAGACATTCAAACACATAAAACGTTAACTTTCAACAAAACATAAATACTACGTGTTTGCTCAGGCATTGAGCTGGTAATCCTAAAAAAGCTTTGCCTTTTATCTGGAACCATATGGATGATGATCCCTTAATAGACTACGACAGCCGAAATGAAACTGTGGTTCCAAAGGCCCCACTTCCTTTGATCATTACAACTTAAGGGGCTCCGCAGCCAGCCGTCGTTGACTCTGACCTTGACTTCGTCAAAGGTAAATTGTTTGCAATGAGACTAATGTTACCATCAGTGAATAGCATGCAGCTGCGAACCATAAAGGTGATTTTTAAGATACCAGGATATTAATAACAGGAAGTGTCTTGTGACAGACGAACCACAGGTTTGTGTATAACAGAAGGCAGAACAGGGGGTTAGAAAAGAAGATAAGGAGCATTATGTAGGACATTTCTGTCTTAACTGCAGGTTTTATGTCCTCAGGAACCGAGTGTTTCTGGTTCCAGGGCTTCATGCCGTCAAGCCATCTGCCCCAAAAATCCTTTTTGTCGCAGTGTGGCATGTACAGCTTGTTCAGGTGCATCTGCGTAATGTACCCTGCTTCCTCAGTTGATATCTAGATTAAAATGACTTTGTGTGTGTCCACACTGTATCCTTCAGTGTCTCAGTATCATGCAATATATCAAACGACACAGCTTTAAACAGATATGCACAGTGAATATTCCTGACCAACCACAGTTTGTTGATTAGTTTTTCTTCAAGTACCCAATAAGCCAAATGTTCTGACCTCAAGGTTCAATTAGAGCAGAAAGTGCTTGCTGTTCGCCGCTCAGCACAGATGTTATCCAGTGAAAGATGCTATCTAACACAAAACCGCATGGTGATTGGATCAGCTCTTCTCATCCCTCATGCTGTTCCCTCCTGTTATTTTCTCAATGAAGAAAATAACATGCAGGGTTCGGGACCTCGTCTGAGGCCAGGAACAATAATGATGAGTAATTATTACCTCTCTTTGTTTTCCCTTTTCAGACAAGCCAGCCTAAATGATGCAGCCGAGAAGTATTACGGACAAGCAGCGAGCCTGAGACCCAATGTGAGTGCAACCACAACTAACCAATCTTCCCCATTACTATTTACCCCAAAGGACACTGTGCAATCACACTCTGGGTGACTTTCTAGTATTATTACTACCACATCTGCCTCACCCTTATTGTTGTTGGACCTCAGACAAATCAGGGCTATGTCTTTACTTAGCTTCGAGGTTTGTTTGCGTAACGTCCATCAAAGGCCCCGGTAAGGAGATGGAAGAGAATAACGAAAAAATAACAGTTAGGGGACTTTGACATCTTGAGGACAAATGAGGTCCAGTCTCACAGGAAGGTTGTTTAGGTGAGTTCTCCAGCGGACGCAAAATATGTTTTGCATGTGGTGACCCTGTTTGTTCCTGTATCTTGATCAGAAAAAAATTGGATCAGAATTAATGATCAGAATATATCTGGAAAAATGTAACACAGGCAAATATAGTTTGTGTTTCAGTCGAATGTATACACACAGCGACAAACAAAAAGGCAAACACAAGCTTGAGTGTAACAAAAGGAGAAAATTAAGATTTCCAAAGAGACCATGAAATTGAGCTTCTATCCCAGTTGTTGTTCTACAGTCTTAGAGTTCAGCTTTTACCAAAGAATTGTTTATTTTCAACATCTAATTAAACCCAGATGGAAGTAATATTGTTCTCATTGCTTCAGTTCAAGCACATGCACAGATAATGTAAGAGAACCATAGAATTTAAGGTGAATTATGAGATTTTTTTCCGTTCAAAAGTTACCACAGACTACTCTCTTTGTTTTGAGGACACTCGCATCTGATCACTGCACCATCTTTTGCTGTTTGTATGTTTGTATGTAAGAAGGATTTGAAAAACTTAAAGGGACGCTGGACTCTTCACATGATAGTAGGTTTGACTCATGGTTAGCAAACATCCCCAAGCTCACTAAAACCTGTTAAAGCCTCAATGACCCTTCAAAATCAGTTAAGTAGGTATTGTTTTCATTGAAGATAACTGCTCGTTCATTCCCCTGCTGATAACATCTGTTACCTCCTGGCTTTAGAATAAGCAGGAAATAGCTTTATTTGTATTAGAACTTAAAGGTTTAATTCATAACCAGCAGGGCCTTTTCTCTCTATGTGTGAAAGCAACAAAAAGCATAATCAATTAATCATTAAGAATTCATATTTTATAAAGTTTACTGGAATCTAAAAGCTTTATGTTTATGAGACACCAAGAAACACAAATACGTCTGTGCAGTGGACAAAGGAACATGGAGGCAAAACAGAGGGAGCAACTGGATTAGCAACTTTTGATGCATGCTATCTTGCAGTTCAGTTTACAGTTCTCTCAATACTGATGGTCAGTGATTTAGACTCACAGTTCCCCTTAATTTAAGCCTTTCTGCCATGGGAGAGTTTTAAGGCGACAGGGTTTACTATTTAGAGGCTGTCTTTGCCACCCCTTCATGGAAATGTAAGTCTGCAGAAATGCACTGAGGATGTGTGTGTTCCGTACAGTTTTAAGTCTGATCTGTGTCATTTTCACATTTATACTGTTTTTCTGTATCTGCATAAAGACACACTTGATGTCCACAAACAGCGAGGCACTTTTTTGCCCCTACTTGGTCACATTTGCATGGATGCCTTTTGCCATTTGTATGACTAACAGCTGAGGCAAAATTAAAATTTAGCATCCTTATTCTTCTCCCTAACCATTATCCTTTGTTCTTTCCGATGTGACTTGACGTAAGCCGTGTACCCCGTCCATCTTCATTTGTCATTTCATGCTTTACTGGGGCTTGGCTCTTCAGTCTCCAAAGTGACTGGTGTTTTTTATTAAGCACACATGTTTGCTAGCTCTGAGGGAAAGAGGACCATTCCCTCCATTCAAAGGATTTAGTCCCTTAGTCCTACAATTCCCTTTATCTAGACAAGCTAAATCCTATCGGATGCTTGGTTGGATTTTGTCGATCTCCGTATGGCATTTGTCCTTAAAAAGTTTCCCATTCATCTTTGACTAAATAGCAATCTGAAGTCATTATGGTTGGGTCATTCCCCAATTTAGCTTTACCTCTGACTATAACAGTCTATAGCATGTTGCTTTATGATTTAGGCTAATATGCTCAACATCTGGCCTTGCCTCTGCTCCTGCATGTCAGATTACAGAAAGGGCAGGGGGGAAAGAGAGGTTACAGAGCAGCAGAAAACTTGACAAGGGAACATTTTGCAGTGCTGCAAGTGTTGCAAGGGTGAGAAAGAATGCAGGAGCGGAGGTATAAATTACCAGAGTTTTAGCTCTATGAAGTAGGAAGAGAGAGGTTGGAGTGAGGAAAGGTTGGAGCCTAAGGGGAGACTGGAGGGAGGAAACTAAACTCAGGAGTTGATAAGTTTAGATGTCGATGGAGAAGGAAAGATCTTCCAAGTTTCTGCAACTGCACAAAGAGGAAAACCGAGAGTTAGTTGATTTTCAACACAGAAGTCCTTTTTTAAATGGCTTCATGTTATGCCTTTCATCGGTCTCTATCTGAGAAGATCTCAAAAAACGTTCAGTATATTGGGTTTTGTCTGTGCAGGTAAGCTTCTCAGATTGGTTTCTCAAACATCCGAACAAAGGGTTTCAAACTTTATCCTTAAAACCCTTTTCAGAATGATGATTACACATCCTCACCAACCTTTCATCCCTCTAAAACCTCCTCTTTCCTGGACAGACATTTTTGCCTCTGGCTCTTTTCAGTAGCCTCCAGCTATTGGCTGTTTAATAACCTGAGCCATTTCTTTGGGGAAAAAAAACTTTTTATCAGTTCATTCTTACTCTATTTCTGAGACAAACTTGCTATATTTACACGGGCAGAAGTGAATAAAACAGTTTGTTTATTTAATGATTCCAAAGACTTCATTTATTTTGAATCATGTGAAAACTTCCGAAACTTACTGAAAGAATTAGGAACAGATTGAGGTCAAAGGGGTTCTTTTCACTAGAGATGGAGGGACACAGCAAGCAGTTGCAAGTTACTGAGACATAAACTGAGACTGAGGGGGTGGGGGCTGGATTTTGCCTTAGAGGCGGCACACAAGCTTTTCTGCTTTCTTGGTAATGATTGTTAAAACTGCAGACATTACTCACTTGAAAATTAGGCAGCTTCTCTGGATTTAGCTGTTTAGAGACTTGAACTGATAATCGAGTAAAGATCAAACAGTAAAAGGCAGTGAAAATAAAAGATAAACAGTTTAACTGAGTTTTAAAATACATTGGAACAAAGGACATTGAAAAAAATGTTAGAATTTTTTTGTCGATCACTTTTTGAATAAAATTCAATAGTTAGAATTGTTATTTTGTTATATTTGTTGTGTTGTATTAAATGCACAAAACTCTGAAACCAAACCCACATCCTAGACTTAGACTGGGCAACAGTTACAGCGCTAAGGATTGGGTTCACTTCAACTCTGCTAAGAGGCACTAATTTGCCAATATACACATATTTGTCAACTGCATGTTGTTGATACAATATTTATGTGTGGTTCCTTTGCTGTCACATTCAATTCTCTCCACATGTATAAACAGATATTTTTTGGATCGCATTATTTGGAGTAAAAATCCCTAAACCTTCGAATTGATCCCCCAGTGTTATTTTGTGGTTTGACCTTCAGATGGTGGTTCAGACTGAAAGCAATTTATAACGCAAACAGGCTCAGAATTGCCTTGACCATTTAAGTCAAAAACCCTGGCTGCTACTGTGAACAAAAACTAAAACGCAGAGAGAAAATTATGTTTTCTTAAAGGATTAATGTAAATGTGCACAAGCAGCGAGTGAGGTGAACTGATGTCCCATAACTTCACTGTTTGGAGTCAGTAAGTGCTGGTCCTGTCAGCCTTTTCCTCGGTATGAGGCATCTGTTTTGTTTTGTGAAAAGAAGAAGCGACTTCTCTTTAAGAGACAATAGGGTTTTTCCAGACACCCAGATTTAGATTTATTTTTTCCTTTTTTTCTCCTTATGGGAATAGCAGCACATTTGGACATATTGCTCCCATTTAAATTCTCATGCATGGGGTATCACTCATCCAACCTGACACTGGAAAAATAAAAAGCTGCTTTGAGAGTTTTTTAAGTGTTTAAGACAAGGGTGGCAAAGTCAAGCAAAGGAGAGAAGTTCACACATCCTGGAGTGTGGAAAAAACAAGGAAAATGGTCACAGAAGGAGTGGCTGTGTTTTGTAACCTTTCCAAAACATTATTCTCAACGCATTTTTAACAAAACATGTAATATGCAAAGCATGAACTACTGGCTCACTTTAATATATGTACGACTTGTGCTTTGGTTCAGAAAGTCATCTGTTGTAGCTTGCCTTTGAATAAATAAACACCTAAAAAACTCTCACATTTGCATTTCAGAATTCATAACGGGTTTGTTTACCATGTATTTTATCGTTAATAGAAATCCATAAACTTTAATCAGTCTTCTTACTCATAGTTCATAAAGTAAATGAAGAGGGCTTTTATGTCCTTTTATAGGCTTTTTTTATATGCAGTTATATTTTGAGTATGCTGTTGCTGGGAGTAGTTCAATGTTCAATGCACTTTTCATAACATTCCACAGATTTCTTGTAACATTTAAAGACAAACACTGTTTTGTCATTCAAAGACTCTTGCTTTGAGAATTACTGATGATAAGTTGAAGGGCTATGGGGAAAAAATAAATAAAGGCTTGTGGAACAATACATCATCAAATGCTGAGATGCCATAATCATTTTGCCATGGTCTAAACTTTTGAATCTGCCGACTCCACCAAGTTCAGCTGTGTAATACTTCAGACGAAGAAGGAAACGGAGTGTAGCGAGTTGACAATTCAAAGTCTGATTTCTTGCAAAAGTAATGCACCAACCAGTGTGATATATGTGTATGGGAAGATAATTATAGGGAAAAATGTCACAAACAGTTGAGTAAACACCCATGATTGGCCTTTTTTTTTACTAAGACTGTTATATTTGACCATTCCTGTTTCATTGGAGCTACAATTATATGCATGTAAATTACAAAAGTCTTAAGCAGTTAAACAGTAGCATTGCTGCAGGATTAGACATCTTTTCCACACTTGAAACTAAAATGGGGATCAGATGTGGTTCCTTCCTTGGCCTGGATACTTCATGGTCTCACTGTGACTCAGCCACACGTCACACTGATGATGATTTTGCCCCTTGGTCCCGGCAGACCCACTTCAAAGAGTCTGTTGCTCCTTCTCACATGACAAGACACAGGGACACACACAGCAGCTTGGTTACTGAGCTCCAAACACAGTCTAGGTGATCTAACAAACAGGAATCAATAGCGTGTTTGAGTCTGCTGTGTAGAGATTACCCAAGATTACCAAATGTTCTTTTAAAGTTACTGTTTCCCTTAAAAGGACAAAGTTATTGTTTATTTCCTTGCGTTTCATCGCTCTGTAACCTCTCTTTCCCCCCTTGCCCTCTGATATTTTCTGTTTTGGTTTTTTTTTTTCGTAAGATTCTTATCGAAAAGCATTTAAAAGCTCTAACTTTCAGAAATAATGTCTATTTGGAGTTGCCCGCACAACATTGGATTTGGCTCAGTGATGAGAAACATTTCTGGTCAAATTCCATTCTTTGCTAAATTATGTATACCACAAAAGTGTAAACAGATAGACTTCCTTTGCATTATTCATCTCACCAAACATCCATGCATGGCCTTTGATATTGTAAAATTTAAATTTTTCATTAAAAAATTCTTTATCTAAACAAACCATTTGTGGTGAATACATCACTCATACTCTTACCCTCTTTCTGCAGAAAATTCTTCATACTTATAGTGCCTACATTGCTTCTCAATAAAAGAGTAGAGTCTTGCATTGCTGTTCTTGGACAGAAAAGATAGTGTATCTTTAGAACAAAACTTGGAGCAAACCTGAGGTGCAGTGAATATGAAACTGATCTAATCTCTCTTTTGGTTACAGTATCCTGCAGCTTTGATGAACCTGGGGGCGATTCTCCACCTCAATGGGAAGCTACAAGAAGCTGAAGCCAATTACCTCCGAGCACTTCACCTGAAACCGGATGACACCATCACTCAGTCCAACTTACGTAAGCTGTGGAACATCATGGAGAAACAGGGCTTGAGGACCACGAGCCCCTGAGCTCACCCTGCTCGCCCACATGCCATCTGTATGCCAGACCTGAAGGAAACGATGGCCCGCACGCTTCTCATTCACTCTTGTCATTCAGGAGAGGATGGAAGAGACTCAGGAAGGATGTTTGCTCAGAGAGGCCATAACTGTGCCTGCACAGCACTCCTAATAACTCCTGAGCTCCGCATACACCTCAGGCCAGCAGCTTTCCTCAGAGGAGTTACTCAGTTTGGCAGGCGCTACACAGTATTTGGACTCATTAGAACTTTCTTCAAAATTACTCTTCTCACAGGAAAAATGCATTTTCCTGTTGAGGTTTTTTTGTTTGTTTGTTTTTTCTTTTACAACTAGAGCACTTAAACTTGAATTGAGATAGGTACATCCTTCAACATTTTGTGATGAATTAGGATTTTTAAATGAACAATTGTAGTTCAAAGTGTAAAATTTGTCTGTATGGTCTAAGATAAAAGACAGAGACGGAAAAGAACCTCAGAGTACTCTGCAAAAGGTAATTTTTCACCACTGTATGATAAAATCCTTTTTCTTCGGATGCTCTATCTTGATAGTGAAGAAAATTAGGCAATGTGACCAATTGGATATTACCAAATAACGAGTAAATGAAGTTTAAATTGCTAAAATCTCCATTCACATCCTCTGTGGGTCACTTTGTTTTTGCTAATGAGATTACACACACTTCTTAATGAGGATATTAAAATTAGCACCATCATGC
>JAPZDW010000022.1:3676631-3688048 GCA_029814725.1 Acanthurus nigricauda
CATCTCGCAGCAGAGACATTTAGGAGCCTTGATATTGACATCACATCTTGAGAACAGAGACCAACAGTGCAACACTGCTGTGGGAATTGCTCTATTTACTTGCGTTGTGATAAAGTTCTCATTTTGAGATGTTGTATCTCACAGTTCTCTTGTGTGAAGGAAAGAAAATTAGATTTTGATTTTTGGACAAGATTTGTTCATTAACAAATGGTGTTGCACCAGTCTAAAACTGATACTGGTCTGATTCTGACTCAAGTAGCTGGCAATGAACGGATCTTTTCAGTCTGTCAATAAAAACAATTAAAACTGAAATGGATGTGATGATGTCATGATGATGATGAAGGGAAAATCGTTTTGCTTAATTCTCACTGCCTGACTCAGGCAGAATGTTCACAGATGAGGTCATGTTTTTAAGTTTTATTCAGGTTACATTCAGTCATGTTTACTGACTTCTGTTTCTGTGTTACTAAATTAGTAAAAGGCAATCAAAGAAAACGCACCTTAACCTCAAATTAAATTGTAGATTTCAATTGTTTTTTAAAATTTTTCCAATATTTTGATAATGTAAGTACAAAACTCAACAATATATAACAAACACAGAGTTGTTTTTAGAAATTTTGATGTGGAAAGGTTACATATTGTATGTTTAATTCTTCTTAAATCACAGATGTTTCTTTCATTGTTTAAATAACAGATATCAGTTTTTGTATCTATTTTTATATTTGTTACATTTTGTTTACCAAAATTAGGAAATCGCTGTTTAAGTTAAGCATGATTTTGCCCTGCTTGACTTTAGAGAATGATCCCAGTCTCTTCCACACAGTGAGGCTCACAGCTTATTAATTAAACCCTGATATGGGGATCACTACTTGGTATTGGTAGATGCTTAAATCCAGGTATCAGATTAAGATTAGAACTTAAAAAACAAATGGTGGATTGCTGCATCCATATGAACAAAGCATATGACAAGATAAGATAAACGGGTCACTCAATAACTATCATGTTGTTTTTTGTTTTTAGTCAATTGCTGGAGACGTCAAAGGAATACAATCTTGCTCTTTTTTTCCTTCCATACCTTGGTGATAAATGGATGGTTCAAAGGTGAGTTTATTCAGTGTAGGTTGATAACTGTTGACAGAAATTCCACCAGGTCATTGCACCCACCTACCTGCTCCCTTTACCTATCGACAACACTTCCAGGAAAGTGCTGTTTTGGAATTTGCACCCCAATAAGTTTTCACTAAAATCAAGCATTCCCCAAAGAAACCAGCAAAAGCAAAACTGTTCAACCTATGATACGACTTTACCACAGAAACATACAACACTTATCCTGACATGATTAGTGCTAAAAACAAGGCATGAACAACAGAGAAAATATATCTTGTTCATTTTGTGAGGTAAATGATCAGTACCATACAAACAGCTCTTTATTGATGTGTGAATGTAAACAGAAAGACCCACGTCATACCTCATGTTGTCTATCCAACAGTCAATGGCAACAGGGACAAGCAGTTCCAGGTTGAGCCACAGGGTGAAGAAGGTGTCCGTCTTCTTGTAGCAGATGTAATGGACCACACTGGGTTTATCCAGCTTCGCCTCCAACTGGTTTCCCAGATCCCCCGGAACTACAAGGAGCAACATTAACCATAACTCACATATCTGCAACATCACTGGAAAGAATGAGGTCAAAGGTTTATCACCTCCTACTGTTAATCTGATCATTAATTACCATGATGTCACAAGACAGCTTCATATTGCTATTCGATGATTTTCTTGTGCTAACTCTGCTTACACACTGTAATATACATTTTTAATTTGTTTTTATCTGTTATCAGTACTTCAAATTAAAAAGATAATTTGCAGGTAGTTTCATTTATTTGCTATTTGGCTCTGTCTTACTTTCCAGCTGTGTAAAAAACACAAGAACAAATGACAACTTTCTGTTCTCATGCCATAACTCTGGGTGTTAACCACCATAAAACAGGAAAATTCACTCAGCGTAGATGTTCTTTTCAAGCCTTTATTTGTAGTTATTATTAAATTAAATTAAAAAATCCTAGTATAAAGTTATTTAGTGTAATTCAATTGCATAAAATAAATAAAGTCAATGATAAATTGGACTGACAATATTTTTTTTGGGTTAAAAATTAAAGAAGGTCAGCACAGGTTTTTGTCAGTGTAATACTCTCCTGCAAAGATCACAGAGGCAGATCACAGCAGGTCAAACTTTTACACAGACTCTTATCACACAGGCATTCAGACAGAGACTGAAGTTTAAACAGAGATAAGATTCCTCTAAACCCAAAAATCTTTTCAAAGATGGAGTAGAAGAAGTTATAGCTCTTAAGCTGAATTCTGGGCGGATGATCACATAAAGTTACACACTTTATTGGAGGAATAAACAGAGACTATTCTATTCTCAGTATCCTAAGAACTCGGCTGCAGTGGTGGCACCCTACCCTGCTCCAGCTTAGTCATATGATCAGACGGCAGCTGACCGTGATCAACCTGAACAAACAAACACACACGTGAGCGCGCGCGCGCGCACAAGGAAAGGACTAAAAAAAATGCCTCCATTAAAAAGTACTACTGCTAGTTGCACGTTTGCACAAAAAAGGTTTATGAATAAAATAATAATTAATAAAATTTAGTGCAGTAAAAAACTGCAGTTTCAGACAAACTGCAATAAGCAGTTGCTTTACTCCACCATGTCCAGCCGAACACCGTTCACAAATCTCACACTATAAAGACGTCTTCAGATGAGAGGGATACTACTAATATACTAAATCCTTGACAAACACTGACTAAGCTTATTTTCAGGACTGATAGGAACATTATTCCGACTTGGAACAAACATAATACTAAAATTCGCTTTTCTTGAGCTAATTTCGACATGCTGCTTCTTATCTTAAAGACCACTTTCCAAAAGTTAGCCTGCATTTAATTAACGTGGTGTTATATAAAATTTTTAGGATTCTGTGAAGGCCGAATTGAAGACATGCAAACCAATAACTTGAAAAATATTTTGTCTTACTGTTAGTGTTAGGTATTTTTAAGGACAAGCTAAGAGAGATTAAGTCGATTTGATTTTGAATAAGGTTTGGCCTATCGAGAGAATCGCCCATCATCGCTAGCCGGCTTAGCAATAAGTTGCGATTATTTTTTGACAAGCATAGTTAGGTGAACAATGCTAGATATACTATAAAACACACAAGAAAACACTTACTGATGACCACGGGAGGTCTCGGGGGTAGACAAGACTTGTCGCCGAGACATTTGTCTGACGGTCTCGCGCTGCTTTTAGCCGACAACAGCAACAATAACAAGCCGAACGTTACTTGAAGCGGCGGGGAGAAGGCGCTTATCCGGTGCCGAGCCGCCATGCCTTCCGATGTCTCATAGCCAAGCGGTCATGGTCGCCGCATCGATGTGTGTGGATCTACAGCGGAGCTTTTTAGTTTACTGTTGAGGACCTCTGATGTGAATTACTGCAATGTGTACGTTTGAGAACAGCCTGTGACCAGGAAGGCGTTGATCACGAGGTCAAGATTACAGAGCAATCCACCCAGCAACGCAATTTCAGCAATCAAGTCAAAAGTCATCAACCGCAGATGTGGTCAGACTGACACAAACAGGTTTTTTACTTGATGTGTGTCGAATCTGAACTTATCATTTGACACACGCGACTTTTGTGACAGAAAATGCTTTATTAGAAGTAAACATCTGTATAGGTACATTAAGCGTGTTACTTGACTGTATAAATATCCCTATACATTCACATCGTTAGTTTAATATAGGCTATATCAACTTGAGAAAAAAAAGCGATCTTGTCATTTTTCAGGTGGATTTTATAGCGATATCTTAAAAACATATTGGTATAGAAGTACTACAGTGACATCATGCACAATTAAATATCGTCTATTTAGAAACCATAAAATATGACAAATAAGCATCACATCAGTAATACTGATGTGATGATAAATGCATCATCCATCAAAAGTAAACAAACCATGAAGGTCTAGTTTTGTAAAGATATATGTAACAAGATTTGAAGTTGTCTGAAACTTACACAGACCACTATATTAAATGACCATTACAAAAAAAATTCTATCACTCCGTTTTATAATTATTGCAATAATTATGTGAAAGATGATTACAACCATAAATCTGATTATGATCAACATGCAAATGCAAGGTAGTTCCAACAAATTAAGAAAACTTGTAAATAAAAAAGATAAAATAGATAAGGACCCTTATTTTAAATAAGGGGCCTATTGTTATTGCTTGAGGGCAGGTTCACGGTAAAATCATTATCCAGTCAAGACTAATTTAGAAATGTTGTACTTACTTGGGTTAAATGGGTTCCTAATAAATGTTGGACCTATGAGAAATTTGCTTTTTTTTTTACTTTAACAGTCAACATCAACCATTTGAACATCCATCACTCAATGTGGATTTGGCTTTTAAAGTCTTAAATACTGTTGTCTGACATCAACCTCTTTGGGTGTGTCTGAATTACCCTCCAGGATATGCCGGATTATGTCGAGCACCTTTTCATGAAACACTATGTCCAGATGGGCCAGCCCTCTAAACTCTGTAACATGGACAGGCTTCACCTGTTTCCCAATCCAGCGTTTGCAGAGACTCATGCTAAAGCTGTCCACTGTGTCATCCCCATCAGCGTAGACAAAGTCCACTGGGTCCGTGTTGGGAAAGTCCTCGTCGTAAATGTATGTTACAGGTGTTGGAAGCCCCACACCATACATACACCACACCTCAACATCAGGTGGGACAAGATCACCAGTGAGGTTCTTGGTATCTTCCCACATGTACCTGTAGCAAGAACAATAATAATGGGGTTTGTGAGATGAAGTGGTAGGAGAACCACAGCATGAGTGCAGTCCAAGTTAAAACATTTTTCCATCAATAATTGATTATATGACAAATAAATCAAAGGTTGTAAATTGTGGAATTATGGAACTTCATAGCCACCTTCAAAGACTTCAATCACACTACATTAATATTGCTGGACTCCAGATGGACATTTTTAAAAAGAAAAGTAATTAAAATCAATGCAGCAAAATGTAAGACATCTTCTTTATCTCATGCATTCTTCCTTGTTTAAATGTGGTACCTTTGTTTGTCACAATGTAGCTCAACATGATTAAATTGACTGTACAGATGTGGGTGTTTCAGCAAGCTCACCTCCTTCTGACTGCACAACTCTAAATTTTTCCATTTTAAAAAAATTAGTGGTTTTCTGCTCAATTTACTCTCACGGCAAATAATCATGTTTCTTTAGAGCTCATTGCTTTGATCTTCCAGGAAAAAAACTTTGCTGTTTTGGTTCATCCCGTGTCATTTGACTGTTTTGGGTGAAACAATCTCTAAAAATCAACTGTAGGCTACCTGCGCAGTACCAAAAGGTAGACAGACACAGTAAGTACGTAGCTTGTGAATATAGTGGAGCATTTATCAGCTATTGAAGCCAGGTGCTATATTTAGAGCAGGAGTTGGCAGAGACAAAATACAGAGTAAATATTGTGCTTACATTTGACTGGGGCCAAATAAATACTATATTTGCTCTGTATCTAAAGAATGTGTACATATAAATCCTGCATCTATTTGCAAAAATGTTTATCGTTTAAACTGAAAGGTAATAAGTTTGAAGGTTATTTCTGCTGCTCCTAAGTGGCCAACAGCATTACATGACAGGTTTTAAACTTGCAACATCCAACACACATAGCTGGGCAAACTGTACGTGTTTCTTGCTTTAACAACTGCCAGTGGTAGCATTAAGACAGAAGATCTTTCTACACACAAAAATGTCAGCTATCAAAATAAAGTCCAGAAAATGTTCTGTCATTAATTATTGCTATTACACACAATGACGTGTCATCACAGGCATGACTACAATGACACACTGTCCTGTTCACTATCTAACATTGTGTTGCAGCACATAATGTACACATAATGTGCACACTTATCTCCTCCTACAGTTGTTTTTACATAATTACACAAGTTGGAAGTGTCCTAAGAAGTAAAACTGATCAGAGATTGCCTCTGCAACAGTATAGTCACTGTCCTTTGAATCATAAACACGTCTAAGCATTTGAGTCAGTTAAATAGTGTCAACAGTATATCAATTGAGTTGGATAACAGCACAGCGTTTATTATTCAAGATTTTATAATAACTTTAAAGCTGTGAGTTACCAGCCATCTTCATAGTTGATGTCTGTGAAGAGGCGCTTGTAGTCCTGGCTAGTGTAATTAAAGGTTGGTGTGGATATAAACACGTGGTCCTTTGGCCACAGGGTCTCAGACGGCAGCATCCAAGGATTGGTTGTTGTCATTCTCTGCTCCTCACGGATCTTGATGGTGGAAATCATTGGGATGCCGTCATTTTCACCTGCGATTAAAGATCAAGTCAAAAATATCAGAGGGCTTTACATCACAGCTACATGTGTAAACACATGGAGCAAATATGTAAAGTTAGCGGGACATGCCTGAATTATTGATAAGAAATTTAAACACTCAATGGAATGATGAGGTTAAAACTATCCTGTGGAAGTCTTTAATTGTCAATAGTAATACAGATTAAAAAAATATTTAAAATAAATATCTATTATATACTTTCGTTACTTATAGAGTGACTGGTGCCAGTTTATTTAGTACAATTTGTTATTGCATCACTCTCAGGTCTGTTCTCATATTGCCATTACCTGATGCCAGGACTCTAAGTGGTTTAACAGCACCCCCCCATGGAGCCCCCAGGGAAATGAAGCCCTTGATGTACTTGTCCTTCCAGGCCTGAGACTGATGGTTGAGGAAGTAGAGGACGTAGTGGCAGCCCATGCTGTGTCCCAGCAGGTACACAGGTTGCTGGTACTGGTCATACATATCCTCAACCAGGTCCTGCAGCTTTGTGAAATACTCTGCATTCTCATCTGTGGGAGGTGGGATGACGGGAGGGTTGCAGGCTGAACTTTAATAAGTGTAGCACATAACATTTATCCTCATCATCATCATCACACAGAGTTACAGAGTCTGGCACAACTAATTTCTTTTGGCTACATGTGGTCACAACACACAGACGAACCCACAGCATAGACATATCACCACCTTAGAAAGTTGTACCTGCAATACTAGCATGTAACATTTGTAATTTTTTGGAGTTGTGTTTCTGGAATCTTAAATGACTGAATACCTAAAATTCACTCTACTTGTAGCTAATTTTTCTGGTTTTACAGCTAACCAGTCCACTGTTTTGGTTCAGCCTCATTAGTCTTTTCAGCCTTGTTGTCTATTGCAACAAGCAAATATTTCTAATAAACACACTGTTTACTACATTTGTAGCACCAAAATACAGATAATACAGAATACTTATAAAATTAGCATCCTTTGCTGGTTAAGACTAAACAGCCGTGGAGCCACTTACTTATTTTCTTCAGGAAAACAGAGTCAGAAAGAGAGGGGCTTATATTTACCAGGTGGCCACACAAAAGAATGCTGATGGTAATGTAAGGCTACAGTAAGACCAGCATAAATAAGACGGCGTCTGGATACAGACTGAAGTCGTGTTCCAACTGTTAATGTCCTCAGGCAGAATGGAGAGAGCGATGGACGATGGGAAGTCATTTTGGTCATTTTGCGAACAAAGGGGATGGGGCCCCCCTTCGCTCCCTCTTAAATCACCTACTAACTATATCAGTGTTGTGTTTAAAGCTTTCTTTGCTGATCCCAAATGGCAAGTTAACAGACCAACTGATGCACTTGCAATCCAAAAATATTAACTAATGAAGCTTCAGATCGGTATTTGTATTCAAGAGTCCTACCATCATACCGTCATAAGAAAATAAAGCTAAAGTACAGACTACACAATAGCTGTGTGGCTCAGTTGGACCTGTTGGCTCCTTTATCTTTTTGGATGTACTTTTATACTTCCAAGCCAACAAATGCAAAGTGCCAAACCTTTCTATTTACATAAACTCTCAAGATAAAAATTCTACTCGTGGGAGTGTGTTGTGACATGTTAGATAATACTGTTCAAAGCTCCTCTAATCTACTGGCTACCCTGTCTGTGTGTATGCATGGGGTGCATGTGTAGTTTTGCTTCTTACTAGGTGCTAATCTCCAGTCATATGGAGCTCCTCGGACTGTCTCATTTCGGATGTAGCCCATATTAACCAAATGTTGCACCATAGTATGAAAATAACCTGCAAAATAAAATTTAATTTATACAGGATTTTGGAGTAAAAAAAAACATTACTTTATACAATGCAACTGCTCTGCACAGTGCATTTAATGTATTTAATTAAGATATCCAAAGTAAGAGCTAAGCATAGACATACAAATATAAGCTGTAGTTAAACTTTTTGACATTTTTGTACTATTAAAAAAAAATGTAATGGAAAGATTAAGGAATCCACAAATCTGAAGCCTGAGGTCCAACAGTACTGTATTTCTCTCACCAGCCAGTTTGTTATTGTCAAGAAACTCAATGGGATATGTCTGCCCAAATCCTGGCACCCGCACTTCCACTCCTGGTGAGTTGGATGACCGCCGAGTTGTCCTGTTGTAAACAAGTCTGGAATATGCACAAAGACATTCATGTCAGTTTAAAAAACACCTCTATTGAGACTACAATTATATCTGAAAAGAACAAAAATATAGTGATTTCCGCAGTATAGTTGATTTATCTGGTAGTGACTGCTTTGACCAAACTGAAAGATTTAAAGCTGAAGAGTAATAAATTCCTTGACCAGGGGCCAAAAGAGAAGTCTGGTTTCTCCCAGGACCCAAATCTACTTAAATACCCCATGAGTTCCCATAGCATCTACGTTTGTACATAGAGTACTGATTAAGATATAAGATAAATATTTATTTCAGTATAAAAGAACATCTAAGCAGTATTCACTACTGCTGAGTGAAACGCTAAGTTTCTTGTTATCTCATATATGCTGAGTCCGACCCTTTGCTGCTAGACTTATTTTTAAGAAATGTTGAATGTTTCCAGCCCCTGGATCATATTCCAAACCCCTTTTTAACCCTGATCTCTACCTACATCCCCACACCTCCCTTACCTCACCCTCTTTAACACCCACTTTAACCCTCTACCCTCCCGCCTCCAGGAGCCTCACTCCAGATCCGTACCAGCTAACCAGAGCTCTGGATCTCCGGCAGGAGTAATTGGGTTTGCGCTAGGGTTTGGTGCAAACAGGCAGCGGCAGACAAACAAATCATGTTAAGTCTCTGCTGCCACGGCTGGCAGCACACTCAAAGGGGAGCCGGTGCCCTGCCAGGGAGGAGGGTGCACCCACTTTCCCAGGGAGGGGGTGAGGGCGAGGGTGAACGCGAGGGAGGGTGGTGTGGAGGGGGGGAAGGCCTGGTCCTTATCGAGCCCGGATCACAGACACCTCCGCCCCTCCTGGCAGGAATGCACACAGCCCCTGTGGGAGGAGAGAGGGAGAAGAAAGGAGGAGGAGGAAACAAGCAGACATTAAGAGGGGAAGTAAAAAGGGAAAGAAAAGAGCGAGTGAGGGAAAGTGAGTGACTTAATGAAGGAGGGAGACGGACACATACACACACAGAGAGAAAAAGACCTGCCCAGCTTATGAGAGGGAGTGTCTCTGAACATACACACACAGACAAAAACACACCAATCACAGCACTCGACACACTCTCACTGGATTGAGAGCACCACTGGGAGAGCACATAGGAAAACAAACAGGGCATTAGCCTGCTTAAATAGCATTCTAACCATGCAACTGTGGTCATCATTACCTCCGTTCAGTCACAGTTTTAATGTGATGTGTGTCACTGACGACAGCTGAGGAGACGTCAGGAAGTTAGCCGCGTGGTCACAAACCACAGAAGTGTTAAACTTGATGTTGTTAGAACGCTGAGAAACATAACGACGGGTATTTTTTATCTGTGTATCTGGGTCATAAAGTTCAAACTAAGTAAGAACAAAAACTGTGCTTGTTAGGAGTTTCCTCATGTCTTTGTACTTGATCCTGTGCTCTCAGTATTAAAAAGTAGCTTTATTTTATAAACTTTTTAATTATTAATTAATTTATATATATTATAGTGACTACAAACTGTATTTTGGTTTTCAACCTTGTGTTGTTAAATGTTAGCAAATAAATGTATTTTAAATCACATTTGATTTCTCTTGTAGTCCTCCAAAATAAACACACCATATTCTCAAATTCTCAACACTTCCCTAATAAGACCTGAGTGTATGTTTCAGGTATCATGGTTGCAAATATTCCTTCTCATAGAGAGCAGGGTGATAAAATATCTAGCATGTAAAGTTACCGCAATTGTATAATATTTCCGCGGCCTCTCCTGGAATGGAAATACTTATTTTTAAAAGCCTATAGAGTGGTAATTGTGATCTTAACGTGGCATTCCTGCATGCTGGCTGCAAGCTCTTTGTGGTTGTGTGTCTGGGCAACGAACAGATTTTGTCAGGTGGAGATTGGGGTTTAGGGGTTCATTTACAGTTCACCCAAGCGCATTCCATGCAATCTTTACATTTCCATTCACCCTCACTCTCTCCCCACTTCCTCTCGTTCGCCCCCTCACTTATCCAACACTTCTTTCTTCTCTCTTTTTTGTATTGCTTACTGTTATTTCTTCACTGTTGTGGAGAGCTTTGACATGTATTCTCTGCTGAATATCCAAAGGCGATACTGTCATGACAGAAATGTGTGTCAATTTAAAACACACATCATTTCTGTAAGCTGAAACCTAATTACTCTAAAGTAAGTACTCTAAAGTGTTTCTGAAATACACTCTTAATCAAAACATACAGCCAAACACACAAAGTCTCGAGCCAGCTTATAATCAGTGCATCTTGTAATCCACTGTTGACATATCTGAGGGGAATTTTTTAGAAATTCCTGAGATTTTAAGAAAAAGTCAAACAAACCAGACAGAGACATGCAGGCAGGCAGATAAGTATTTATTTTACAGAGCATTTGTTATTGAGGGACCTTATGTTAGTTGCCAAATAATGCTATCAAGGTATTAAAAAATAAAAATGTTCTTTAATTTTTTTTTTTATATACAAAGAGGACAGATTATATAAATATTTTACTTAAAATAAAAGTAGGCTGGCGTGATACAAACTTATTCTTTTGGCTGAAATGAAACAGTTCCTTCGCTGAGACTGTGCACTTTTTGGTGAAATAGCATAATGAATTTTAAATTAGCATAATTAATGACCATAAAATAGCATTATGATTTCATAGGCGACCCTTTTTAAAGATATCTAAGTAAGTTAAATATTAACCTAAAAGTGCCCGTCACTGTGGTCCTCCACCAGACAAAAATAATGGCAGTTAAAAGAGTGAGCACTGTGGTGATGATGCTCAATAGCATGCAGTGACCAAGAAATGCATGTCATAATC
>JAPZDW010000022.1:4606964-4617027 GCA_029814725.1 Acanthurus nigricauda
CAAACAAATACCTTGCAACATTTGATTTCACTTAACTGTCTGCTTGTGGTTTTTGTGTGTCATTCTGGTTTCAAATTTCCCTTTTCATTAGCGTGTGAATGTTGTTTCAGAGGCTTTTTCTACCTGACAGTTACAAAGGGTGAACGACCTCTGGCTACATCTGGCATGAAACTGTGACATTTACTGATGTTAAGTATGATAATAAAATGCTTTAATCTAAAAATATCTGAAGTATGACAGGCCAAAATGTTCCACATGGGAATTTCCACTCATACCGTAAAGCTGTTCTATAAACACACTAATTGCAGCACATCCAGTAATCCACAATCTGCCTGTAAAAATGAAACCAAACAGTCATTTAGGGCAAAGAGCCACATGTCCACATTCTGGTAAAATGCTGCCTGGTCACAGTTTTTCTACAACAAACAGCCCGTGAGTTCTCTAGCAACACCAACCTGTTAGATAAGTTTCTTGGCACACATACTCTCGACAAACTGAAGCCTGCTTGAACAACGTTTTTTTTATTTAATTTTTCTTCATTTCTCCTCTTTAGTATTCAAGTACATTGATTTACAGATCCAGGAAACACAATCTGTAGCAAATACTTTCAAAACAACATCATGTTCCTGTTTGATTTACAAACGATTCCACTTAAGCCCCCGAAATACTCCCTCAGGCTAAGACACATGGACCTCTTGTAAACATGATGCAAATCAATCTTTGCTTTTGATTACAAAAAGTAATCTGGTACAAAAATATCTTTTCTTTAATAGGTTTTTCTCTTCTTAGGAATATTTACAATAAGTACCTCACAGTATAATCTGATTTTAAAAAGTACATACTGTAAAATAAACACAAAAGGGTCTCAGAGGGGTAAAAGGCCTTTGGTTTTCATGAAAAAATACAATAAAAACAACAAAACACAAAAAAGTCCATTCATTGCCCTGTGCACAACAACAGTGCTTACTGGATTGGTGATTGTTGGGTGTCTTTTAGCAAAGACTGTGGCACACCAAATTTCCACAGGTTTGAAAGGGTTCATTCTTCAAAAAGTTCAGAACAAAAAAACTGTGGCTACAATCAGGCATCACTCCTGGGCACAGCAGACCCACACAATCTCCGCTGGGCAAAGTAACCCAGAACGATGAGCAGCATCTCTGTGGTGCTGCTGAGGGCCACTATGAAGGGTGCCTGGGACGCAAAATCGGCCTCTGCACGGCGAAAGGACAGCTGCATGACGGCGAGAGCCAGCAGGCTGTTCTGAACGCCCACCTCAATGCTGACCGTCTTCCTCTGCGGAGGGGCGAGGCCCGCAAGCTTGGCCAGGATTGCCCCCACCAACAGCCCCAGCAAAGGCACGGTCACCCCAACAGCCACAATATGTGGCTTGACGTTGGCCAGGATGGATGCTCCCATTTGGTAGGCCATGAAGATGCCACCCACAATCAGCACAAAGCTGAAAGGTCTTATGAGCATCAGGAGAACGCGTGTCAGGGCGGGCAGGCGCAGCTTGATCAGCATACCCAGTGAGATGGGGATGGCGATGAACAGGAGGGTGCCGAAGATCTTCACAAATGGCACATGAAGGGCAGCATGCACTCCTAGAAGCCAACCATACAGAGCTGATAACAAAGGCATGGCTGCTGCCGCCACCACAGTAGAGACAAGGGTCATGGAGATCGCCAGGGTGACGTCTCCTCCAAGCAGCAGGCTGTACAGGTAGCCGCCCCCACCACCTGGGGCAGAGCAGGTGATGACCAGGCCCAGGGAGAGCGGTTTGGGCAGGGAGGCCAGCTGGGACACACAGTAGGCATACAACGGCATCACTAGGAACTGACCCAGCACCCCAAGGAGCAGTGGCACCGGGTTCCTCAACAGGCCCCGCAGCACCTCCACCTCCACCTTGCACCCGAAGGCACACTTGTTGATGAAGATGAGGGGGAGCAAGGCAAACAGCACAGGGTTCTCTGAGAAATGGGACAGGCCACCCGACTGAATGAGCCGGGTGGCAGGGTCATCGTTTCCGGGCGCCACCCTGATGGAGTAATCAGTCCTCTCCTCAATCAAAACCGGGACCAGGTCTTGGTCGAGGTCCAGCAGCTGGATCTGGAGCTGAGCCCTGCCTGCAAATCCAGACCGGATGCTGATTATGTAGCTCTGGGCTGGTCCTGCGTGGCCGCTATCCGTGACATTAAGAATGGAGAGGACCTCCGGGTCCAGGGAGCGGACTTTCACCGTCTGCTTCCAGCTCTGGCGGCCCTTCCTGCTGGCCACGGCGCTCCGGTACTTGCTGGAGATTACAATCACGCCGTTGGTGTTTTCGGGAAACTCAAATTCCTGCGATGACCCGTCACCGATTCTGATATACCTGCTGCTGCTGTCGGTCGGCGGATTGGTGTCGTTGCTGCTATCGACAGTTAGATTTCCGGTGGCCCACGCCCGGTCCGCTCCGGTAATAAGGAAGAGACAACAGAATGTAAATAGCGTCCTCATCTTATTGACGGACAGGGGGCGGAGGGGCGCCGCAGAGACACGCTTCTCCCCCGCCAGCGGCCTCTCCAGACGGTTACACCGCCACCCGGTTCCACATAAGCGGTAAACTTCTCATTCTAGTCTCCGGTAGAAAACGGCAGCGTCGGCAGCCGGCTTAACATCTCGTCTGGTTCCCATTTTCTCGCTGCCTTTATACCGGAACCTAAACATCACCCCGCCCTGTCCTGTCTGAGCCAAGCTCCACAGCAGCGGCCCCGGCGCACAGAAAACACACAAACAAACAGATAAACAAACAACTAGGTCCCTCACGGCTTTTGTCTACTGATGCCCGTTCCGAGAAACAAAAGCCTCGGTTCCTCTTCCGTTATTATTTTCTCCCCAGTTCATGAAAATCAAGAGCATCATAGCTCGGCTGCCGTTTACTTGCTGTCCAGAGATTTTGGTCAATTTAGCCTCGTTTGAAAGTCCAACTTCCGGTTATCAATTACCAAAGTAAAATCCCCTTATTTTATTAAAGAAAGCTTAAGGAATTAAAGCTGTACTAACAACTTGGAAAAGTGTTATTTCTTTAATTTTCCCTGAGAACTTGCAAAATATATTTTAAAAACCTTATTAGCTAAAGGCTTTTGTCTACGCTCTGTCGATTGTCAGTTGTGCGCTCGTAAGTTTGTTTGTTTAACCCAACTTGCACGCTTGATCTAACAGGACCACCTATTAGCTCAATGCAGTGATTACGCAAATGCAAACTAATTTGTTCAAATGGAAAAAATAAGTCTCTAACTTTGTTCGAACTGGTATCAAAACTCGTTTGAACCAATTGCATTTTAGATGCTTATTTTAAAAGTAAAGTCCACCACTTCCTCTCTCTTCCGACTAACTGTAATCACCTTGACATAAGCCTTATTTAATCCAATTGGAGCGGTCCAAAGAGGCATTTCTCCCCACCCCTCAGCCAATAAACAAGGACGGTCACATGGGAGGGGGAACACCGTTATTTCTACTGAGATAGGATTTTAATTTTCAGTCTCCTTACCCAAGTAAAATGGCAGAAATTTAAGAAAATAACGACATAAAAATATTAAAGAGATAAGTGGCCAGACAATAAAGCTTGTTTCTATTCTGTTCTATTCTTATTCTAACCCCACAGACAAAGTGGCCACTCAAAACTTAAAAAATAAAAAAGAAAAGAAAAAATAAAACAAAAACAAAAGAAACAAGAGCACAACTGCTGCCTGCAACAACCTGAGATGATGAACTTGACTGTTGTTGGAGTGTCAGATTATGAGGTGACCTTGTATTTAATATTGATGCCTATGAAGCCTCAACATAGTGCAGGATAAACATGGTGATATAGATGTACAATCTGTTGTCACAGGCTGAAAACTCTGTTTTCCCAATCTGCACATCAACAGTTTTGTGTGTACTAAAGGCCAAAATACAAACACACACAAAAAAAGCTGTGTTTTGAAAAATATTTACATGTGGACAAACCAACAGGCTGTGCAAGTTTGACTGAGGGACTCACCTTCAGCATGAGCTTGCGAGAGGCTGAAATTTTTGATTTTCTCTGCAAAAAAGTTAATAAAAATGTTTTAATCTGACATTTTAATAGGCCCATGATAATATATTTTGTGTGTGTGTGTGTGTTCGGTTGTTAGATCTCTGGGTGAGTTGTGTCTTGTGAATTCTTACCTCTGGTCTGTGGTGGAAAGCAAAGGACACAAAAAATATGAAAATGTTACGTTGGCATTTCCTTTCAGATTGCAAAAAAAATTTACAATTTGTTCCCTAGTAGTTGCAGTATAACATTTAATTGTGTTTCCATAGATGAGATGAAGTGACACTGATTTGAAAATGGAAATAACAGAAACACAATACACTTACGCTTTCTCAGGCATCTCTGCTATTTCAACTCCCCCTGGAAGACAAAAATAAAACCTTTAGCCTCTAAAGTGCCCAGTCGAGGGGGACCACTTCGGTCTAGTGCCACGATGGGTCTTAACTATGGTTTCCTTTTTAGTTCCATTATAGAAATACCCAACTACACAGTCCACCGTGTTGAGTTACAAGAATGGAAATTTACAGTATTTATAGAGTTAGATAAAGAACAATTGAAGACTGCCCTCTAGTGTTGCTTCTCCGTCACTTAATTATACATAAAACTACTAAAAGATATGACTTTAAACTTTGCCACCCTTTATGTTTTTGTTTTGCTTGTTTGTTTTGGGCAGTGTTACTGTATGACAAAGGCCTGCTGGACCGGATCATTCAGTCACCTCCCGGTGCTGATAGGCACACTCATCTGCCAGAAGGCAAAGTGATGGCAGACAGGGAGAAGCATGCAAGACCCCAATACCAGACAGATAACACTTCCTGCCTTCACCCCCACTTTTCCACCGGATAAAGCCACAAATATAGACGGGTGTCCCGGGTCACAGCTTTTTGAAGAGATCCATTGATGACTGACCCATCAATAAATATAATAAATCTCAGTTTTTTGATAACTGATCATCAATATAGTTTATTTTTCTGTCAATCAATGAATATCTGGGTACCTTGGATCTCTTAAGGCAAGTTGCAAAAAAGGGAATGGGACTGATTTATTACAAAACTGTATTTTTCTAAGCAGTTTGGCCAAAATAAGACATTTGTTTTTGATTTTTAATCCATGACTTATAATAAATATCAATACTTCAGTATAAAACTACATCCATGTTCCCCATTTGTTGTTCTAATATTGAATCATATGATCATGTGACAATAAATCCAATTAATAGCAGCAAATTAGAGTCACTATAATTTAGCAATGCAATTTTTATTTAACCTTTTAAATGTAATCAGATTAGTTGATCAATCAAATTGATTTGAATTCACTACCAATATTTTAATGTAAAGTCTAATATAACTGATCAATTTGATACAAAGTGAAATTCAGCTCTCAGATCAAACCACCACAATCTTACAGTAAAAACTCACATTTTAATTGATTTAATTTGGATTCATGGTCTTACCTTCCCGTGTTGATGCTGTGGATGCAGACAGACACAAAGTGATGGATGGAAGAACATACCAGAACATTTATCTCCTGCTCCCCTTTGTCCCTCCTCTCTATCACAAGGAGACTTAAATAGAAACACACACACACAAACACACACCATGAGAGGGGCTGGTCTCTGGTCTCAGGATAACAGTGGTTGTGATGATCAGGTTGTGTTGACAGATCACTGCTCTCTGCTTCTTTAATATAATGTGTGTGAACTTTTTGTTGTGCCAGGACGGGATAAACACCGTCCTCGTCGATTTGCACCTCAGTTGCTCCATTCGTTGTTGTTGATCTGCTCTTTTCTTGCCTGGTTTCAGACCTTTGAATTGACCAGTTTTGCCAAGTTTAGTCTACAGGTTGTACAGAATGGAAAGCTGTGATGGTAACAGTATAACTAGCTGATAATCCCGTCTGATATCAGGCAAGTTCTCCTCTCTTTTTTAACTATTTAAAGCTTAACAGACAGGATTTTCTCTGTTTCTGTGCACCAGCTTCGTTCATCCTAACAGACACTGTTTTTTCCATCATGAGGCAAACTTTAAGCTCTGTGTCCAAACAGTAAAATGTTGTTACTGTCAGTGATTTTCTCTGATTTTATTTAGTTTTTTGGAGTGATACTGGAGCCATGCACTGCCTCACCGGCCCCTAAACAGACTAAGGGCCTCTTGGTCTGATTAGGATAATAGCTGCAGACAATGCTAAGCCGAGGTTTTAAGGCAGGAATGCAGTTTCCAGTATATATTAAGCTAAGGCCTACTGCCAACTAAATATAGACAAATTGAAGCACCAGTGATGCTGCCACTCTTTAATAGTGAATCCACAAGCTTGTGTATGTGCGCATGCTTTAAAACTGGGGATTTTGCACATGTGTGTGTGTGTGTGCCTGCTTGAACACACTTTTAAGTGCTCGGTTCAGTCATGCAAGGACAATACGTCTTTAAAATAATCCTCTAAATCACTAATGTCTGGTTTTGTGTTTGTGTTACAGATTTAATTGTCTTTCGCTTGTGCAGCAGTGGCACAAACTTGGAAGTCCAATTTAGAAGTCAGTCACACTTGTAGTAGCATTTGACCCTCACGGCAGCTTTGATCTCAACCCAGAGACACACATCTTCATCTGAGTCTCGGGAATATAAACGAAAGAAAAAACAAGTTTTGCTGCAGCAAGAACATGTAAAAAAAAAAAAAAAAAAAAAGCTCTCTTTAGGTAAAATATCAAAGGTCACTAGTTTTTAGGCTTATTATAAAAGTAGTGCCAGTATCAGAGAAGCCTGTGATAAAGCCATATGTACTGGATCAGGTATCAGTACGTACAGTCCATGCAACTAACTGTATGCAACTAACCAGATTTTTTATGCTGCATGAGATCCCAGTATTCATAAATAGGCAGCCAGATGTCAGCTGGTTCACTAAGTTCAGGTATCCGAAAAGTAGAGATGGCATAAGAAACATCTCTGCAAGATTTGTTGCACTTACCTCTCTCTTGTTTGCTTTCTTTCTTCTTTTTTTTTAAATGCAGTTAAGTACGAGTAATTACTGTTACAATGTATTTAATTTAATCCTTGTCAATTTTATTGGAATCTTTGTAACCACTCTCATCAAAGCCTCCAGCAGTATGTATTTTTTACAACCTGGGAACCAAACCAGTCTGCATATGAGTCTGGCCTTCCTCCCATTTAGACAAATTTCTACCTGTCCTGGTTGGTGTCGAGCCAGTTAAAAACATTTATCTAATATGAAGCTGGTATGATGAAATGAGGATTGACAGAGGAGCATTACTGATCCAGATTTGAAGAGTCACGCGTTAAATGTTTCACCTCTCTGACTGGATGGGGGGCAAGTCTGCAGGTCTGACAAACTCAAATCCACAAGTTCATAAAACCAGCTTTTTGCAGGTCTGTCGAGCTTTGAATTTCTCCATGTTAAAGCAGTTGAATGGGTTTATAGTAAAAGCAATACTATGCTTTTTAAACACAAATGTGAGGAATAGATTGAAGAGTGTGTTTGTGTGCACAAAAATAAGATCCAGATCATGCACAGTTATTATACTGCATGAACAGAAGCAATTCTATACCGCACTTCTCACTGATTACATGCTTTAAACTCATGGTAACGTGTGTGGCTGCTGCACTGTTTCCTGCTTACAGTGAAGCAGCAGGCAGCTCAATGGGATAACTGGCGAGCTGTCAGCCTCTTCAGGCCACAATGACTGTGACCTGCTTGGCCAACAACCAGCCAACCATGCTATTTATTACAGTTTCATATTTTCAGTCACTGTGCATTGTTCAAACTCAAATCAAGGATGCAGACCCTGCTGCGAGCAACACTTCAGGCACTGAATCAGTCTTTACAGTGAAATTAAGCTGTGGATGTATAGAATAACTGCATGTGCACAGTCGTATCCTCTTATTTTATTAAGATTTGTTTAAATTTGCTCTGTTTGAGTCAGAACTTTTAAGTCACTGATGCCGAATTTGATTTATGACAGTAAGATGCATGCTGTCGGCTCGTGGCAGCTGATTATATTTCCATAATATATATGGCTGCAGGATTAACGCACCACTGTGAGCGTTTTTGAGCGGTTTTCTCTGGGAAACTGCACACTGACTCATGGGTGCCAGTGGATTATATAGCAGCTTAATGTACACTAGAATGTGACGCCTTTGCTGTAAAGTATGGGTGGAGAACCTTTTTCCTGCCAAGAGACATTTCTGTTTTAAACCATACTTAAGGGGAAAACTTAGTTATTGAACACAGATATATTGTGCTGAACTCAAATACTTGAACTGGTTTTCTTTGGAGAGGCCTCTGATCTGAGATTGTACTGATGATGATGCTTCTTACAGCTGTTTTTACAGATTTAGGTCAGTAAGTCATGAGAGGAATAATTACAAGATTTACTTTAAAAAAATAACTGCTTACAGTAGTAGGTTTATAATAATAATATGGGCTGATTTGCCATCAGTATATTCAGAAATTCTCAAAGCAGGCCTTCCTGAGAGATCACCTTTTTAAACCTGCAACCTCACAAAACAATGTGGCATGAAATGTTCCTTTCAAGTAGCTTAATGC
This sequence comes from Acanthurus nigricauda, assembly GCA_029814725.1. Classification (NCBI taxonomy): domain Eukaryota; kingdom Metazoa; phylum Chordata; class Actinopteri; order Acanthuriformes; family Acanthuridae; genus Acanthurus; species Acanthurus nigricauda. The sequence goes on from JAPZDW010000022.1 coordinate 4,615,573, forward strand.
TCCTTCCAAATGCTTCCTCACACTTTTTCCATTGTGTGTCAATACAAGAGTGTTTTTTTTTCTTTCTACAGCTGCATAAACGCCAGTTCAGCGTGAAGAGAAATCCAAATCTCCACAGACCTGCTAAGTACAGCTTTGGTTGTTAAACCTTGATGGTGTTGGATAATTTAAGCAAACAGATAATTAGTTTTTTAATAAAAAGACACTAAAAAACAGAAACAAAATTTTAAAAAAGGCAATTGATACATAAATAAGGCAAATTCACTTTATTTTATAGCAATCTGCATAAAGTCGATTATTTTCAAGTTAAAAGAAATAAGATTTTTAGGGAATAATTTTGTAATTTCCCCTGATTAAGTTACTTATTGTAGGTGTGGGTCTCTTTGTTGCCCTCTGGTGGATAAAGGACAGATAAGCACAAAACTACATGTTTGTGGTATTTTTATACTTAAAGCAGGACATTAATCAATCTAAAGATATCTAATATGTTTCATATAAAGAGCATTTTTGTTCCACTTATTCATTATGAATTTAAAGCTCTGGATCAGATCCCAGTCTGATGCTTTCATCCCTGCGTGGATTTCTGAGCTGGTTTTGCTGTTGATGTGACTCACATGTTGTCGGTGCCAAAACAAACCGCTGCCTGGCACTCTGGTCATCCCCCCCTCCCAGCCCCCCCCTCGGTGCAGGCAGAGATGGGGGCTGAGCACTGCGACTCCGTTGTTCACCACAACAGCTGGCATTTGGCTCTGTTTGATGATGATGATGATGATTACGAGGAATAACAAGCACCCCCATGACCACATAAACATGCACACTGATTTCATCAGACAAGAAGCATGAAAGGAACAATGGCAGCTATGTAAAGTCTGCCAAATTTTGCATCTAGTGGAAATGAGAAGAAAAATTTGTTCGTTTTTGACTGACATTTATTTTGCGTCTCAGCAATAATGCATTTCTTAAGACGGTATGTACAATATTTGACATGTGAGGCAGGAAAAAAGTCTCTCTTGACTGTAACTGAAACATGATTTGAGGCTGTTTTTTTCACAGCCGTCAGTCTCGAAACATGTCAAAACTCGTTTTCAGTCAGGCGAGGACTCCTTCAGATATTAATAAGATTCAACATTTGCCAAATAATATGTGTTAATCCAGTGCATGTGTCTCTTAGCATTGCAGCACAAAATTTAAGTAGTTTTTTGGTTGTTGTTGTTGGCTTTTCTTTTAAGAATTGAGCGCATGTGCAAAAATGCAGTTAAAAATTCAGTTTGTTATAAAAGGTTTAGCAAGATATCTTGCTATTTTTTCACCAGTGAAAAACGAGGGCATCATAATCCAAATTCAAATGCAACACAAATAACAAAATCTACTCAGTGAGCGATTACAAAAAGCTGTGTGTTGTGTGCTTCTTTCATTCCTCTTTGCCATTCGCCGGAGTGAAAGGGGAGAGTAAAA
>JAPZDW010000022.1:5836144-5849319 GCA_029814725.1 Acanthurus nigricauda
GTTTTCAGGTCCTTTTTTCAACAATAAAAGACTAACAAGTAAATCAAAAGCTAAGACAGAACAAGAATAGACAGAAATTATTAGTGAATAGACAGGTTGACAAGGCTAACATAGGCCATACTTTAGTATAAAGTGGAATAATCGTTCACATTGGGGATGAGTTACACATTAAAGAATATGAGGTCCACCTTTCCCAGTACTTTGTATACTGGTCAGTCCGTAGCCTTAGGGTGAAGGTCAGTTTTTCCATGCATTGGATGTCATTCACAATGGTGATCCAGTCGTTCCTTGAAGGTAAATCTGTCTGCAGCCATTTCCGTGTAATGGCCTTCTTGCTCGCAGCCAAAAGTATTTTATAAAGATAATTGTCCTTGGCCTTAAGTCCAACTGGGGTTTTACCCAAATACAATGTAATAAAAGAAAAATCAACCTTCAAACAGAAGATTGACTGAATTTCTTCAGCAAAATCTTGCCAGTATGGTTGAATAAGGGGGCAGGCCCAAAAGATATGAACGTGATCTGCCATTGTCTGTCCACATTGTCTCCAGCAATTACCCTGTCCCAGGATTCCCTGCTGTTTGGATTTCAATTTAGGAGTAAGAAAAAATCTTATTGTATTCTTCCAGCAGAACTCCCGCCAGACTCTGGAGTTGGTAGTCGTAGCCTGACCCGTCCAAATAGTGTTCCAGTCTTCCTGAGATATCTCCAGGCCAGACTCTCTTTCCCATTTCTGTTTAATCTGGAGAGTAGAATGGTGTTTGGAGTTTTGTAACTTTTTATAAATTTGTGATATTAAATGTTTACTGTCTTTTGACTTATATGCATCAGTAAATATAGTGATCAGATTAGAATCTCTATTGTCTGTTTGTTTGATTTCTTTGTTAAAGTAATCTCTGACCTGGAAATATCTGTACATATCTTCTCTTCCCAGTCCGTATGATTTAGTGATGTGAGTAAAAGATTGTAGGCCATTCTTATCAACTATAGTGCAATAAGCTGTAATACCATTACGTGCCCACTGCCTGAATCGCTTATCCAGGCCGGATGGTATAAACTCTGAGTCGTGTGACACCCATTTCAATATTTTTGCATGTTTCTCAAGATGGAGTTTTTTACAGGTGTTAAACCACACCTTAAGGGCAGTCCTGGTCCAGCAATTTATTTTATTCAGGTGAGGGTCATGGTGTTGGCAATTACCCAATAAAGTCTGTATTGGTGTTTCTGATTGTGTTAATTCCAAATCTTTCCATTTGGCGGAGTAGTTTGGATTACACCAGCAAACTAAGGGTCTTAGCTGGGCGGCAATATAATAATCCTCCACACATGGTAGAGAGAGACCCCCCTCGTCTTTGGGTAACTGCAAGACTTTATATTTAATTCGGGGCCTCTTACTGTTCCAGACAAATCTTGATATCATTCTGTTCCATTCCCTAAAGTCCTTAGAGGGGATCTCAACAGGAAGAGACTGGAATAGGTACAGAAGTCGGGGAAGGACATTCATTTTTATCGTTTCAATTCTATTAGACATGTCAAGGGGCAGAACAGTCCATCTACCTAGATCTGCTTTGATTGTCTTAATAACTGGATCATAATTTGTCTTATATATTTTAGAGATATCTTTTGGGATCCAAACTCCCAGATATTTAATAGCAGAGGCCTCCCATTTGAAATCAAATCTGCCCTTCAAATCAGTGTTTGGCGTGAAATTGTATGTGAGTATCTGGGTCTTATGTGTATTCAATTTATAACCAGAATATGAGCCATACATTTTCAAAAGGGACATCAGTTTAGGTATACTTCTCTGTAAATCAGTCAAAGTGAGCAATATATCATCTGCGAACAGACTTATTTTGTATTCATTGTTTCCAATTGAAATTCCTTTAATCTCCGGGTCCTCCCTTATTGCCTGAGCCAGGGGCTCTATGAAGAGCGCAAAAAGGGCAGGGCTTAGTGGGCAGCCCTGGCGACAACCTCTCTCCAGCCTGATGGGTTGAGTTAGGGAACCATTAATTCTTATTCTGGCAGTGGGGCTTGAATAAAGAGATCTAATACACTGAAGAGATTTATTGTTAAAGCCAAAACGTTGCAATACTTGGTAGAGGAAGCCCCAACCAACAGAGTCGAATGCTTTCTCAGCATCTAGACTAATCAGAGTTGCACTCATATTTCCCTTAATCACAAAATCTACCACATGGAGTGTACGTCTAATATTGTCCTGTGTTTGTCTTTCACGGACAAACCCTGTTTGGTCTGGGTGAATCATTTCAGAGACAATGTGTTCTATTCTTTTGGCCATAATTGAGGCAAATAGCTTGTAGTCCGTGTTCAAAATGGATATTGGCCTATACGAACTACATTCTGCCTTGTCCTTGCCTTCCTTAGGTATTATTGATATTACTGCCTCACTCCATGATTGAGGCATCTGACCTTCCTTAAGGGTATGGATAAAGCATTGAAGAAGAAGAGGTATCAACTCAAGTTTGAATGTTTTATACCATTCACTAATGAAACCATCTGATCCTGGTGTTTTGTTGGTCTTTAGGCGAGAAATAGCGCCACTTAGTTCAGCGGTTGTTATCTCAGCTGTCAGCATCTTATTTTGATGTTCTCCTATTGAGGGGAGATCCAGAGATTTTAAGAATTCATCAATTACAGAGTCATCAGCTTTGTCAGGTTGTGTATATAGGTCCTTATAGTAAGTTTCAAAGGCTTGTTGAATTTCTTCTAGCTTATGACAGACTTTGTTGTTTTTTGGGTTTCTTATTTTGTAAACAGTTCTTTCTGCTTGTTGCTTACGTAGTCTCCAAGATAGAAGCTTCATAGCTTTTGGGCCGGTTTCATAATATTTTTGTTTAGTAAACCTCATTTTTTTCTCATTTTCTTCGTCATAAATCTGATTAATTTCTTGTTTAATACATTTTAGTTGAGCCCAAGTTTGTGGGTCTCTTTGAGTTGAATGTTGAATTTCCAAGATCTTCAGTTTGGACTGCAACTCCGCTAAGTGTTTATGTTTCTTCTTTTTCCTATGGGCTGCAAAGGCTATGAGTTTACCTCTAAGTACTGCCTTCCAGGCATCCCACAGGACATTTGGTGATACTGTTCCATTATCGTTATTTAGCAAGTAATCTTTTAACTCTTCTTTCATATATTCCTTACAGACTCCATCATTCAATAAGCTAGTATTGAGTCTCCACAGAGTATTCTTCCTTTTATTATTTAAATGCAGAGAGAGGTATACTCCTGAATGGTCTGAGACATCTCTAACACCTATCTTACATTCACTTATTCTATGTTTATCTGCAGCTGAGATAAAAAAATAATCCAATCTGGAATATTCTGCGTGACAAGAGGAGTAGTACGTAAATTGCTTTTCTGTGGGGTGAAGGTCCCTCCATATATCTATCATAGCAAATTCTCTTAGCATTTTCCACATGAATACCGAGTTTTGGTTTCTCCTCTTGCGTAAATTTGTGGAGTCAAGTTTGGGATGCAATTGGGTATTCAAGTCACCCCCACAGATTAAGGTTCCTGATGACTCTAGGGATATTAAGTCAAATATTTTTTTAATAAATGATCTGTCATGCCCTGGTGGCATATATACATTTAACAGAGTGACTTCTTTGTGATCAATCTTACCTTTAACTAGGATATAGCGACCCTCCTTATCTTTAATTTGAGCAGTTAATTGGAAGTGTAACTTGTTTGAGAGTAAAATTGCCACTCCTCTCTTACGTCCAGATTTATGAGAGGAGTAAAACGTGTTAGTAAACCCCATCTTTTTTAATTTTTCATGTTCTGAATTAGAGAGGTGTGTCTCTTGCCAAAAGGCCACTTGAATATTTTCCCTTTTAATTTTAGCTATAACTTTACTCCTTTTCACTGGATTATGTAACCCATTCACGTTGAGTGTTATTATGTTATATTCCTGATAGTCCATTTGCTTTGTTTCTTTGTGTCAATAATGGCCTGTTGCAACCTGAAACGCCTTACCCTTGAACTTGGGTAGAAACAATTGAAATATGAACAATACAGAACACAATAAGTACACAACACATTGACTTCCACAACTAGAGAACTTATATGCTCTTTAAAGCTGAGGGGAAAGCCTGATTTAACAAAAGGGCCCCTCTCTGAAGTTACAAAAGTTACTTCAATTAACATAGGCTAGTGCTCTCCCACAGTAGTCTTCTCACCAGACCACTCTCCCATTATGGACTAATCTGCTTGTCTCAAGCTAAAAGCCAGTCTTTAATGCAGCGTGAAGAAGAAAAAAAAAAAAAAAATGGGGTGGGAGGGGGGGAGGTGGAGGGTAACGGTTGTCACGAGTCATTTGTTAATTATCAATTCACCTGGTGAACCCAAGGAGGATCCAGCACGTTCAGGCCATGACTTTGGGGTCAGGTCTCCTGCGGGTTGTGACGGAAAACGCGCAATTTCTCTCGTATCTGCTCCGGGTGGGATGCTCGTTGACGGCGCTTCTCCCCGACCCTTACCCACGCTGTGGTGCGAGGCTTTGGAGCTGGACCGGGCTGGTCGATGGGGAACCCCATTTTCCGCAGGTCATCCGCGGCTTCTCTTGCGTCGTTATAAATCCTGGGGCCACCGTCCAGAAACACCTTGAGCTTGGCAAGCGGGGGGGTCTGGAAACGCACACCCTTCTCCTTGAGCATTCTCCTTATTCCTGCATACTCTTGTCTTTTCTTAACTACCTCCGTCGGATAATCGTGATCAAAATAAACTCTTGTGTCTTTGTAAAAAACCTCCTTCTTCTTCCAAGCAGATGACAGGATCAGATCTTTAGTTTTATACTCCTGAAAGTTTATCACTATGGAGCGCGGCGGAGCTTCCCGTGGTGGTCGCGGAGTCAGAGCTCTGTGGCAGCGCTGTATTTTCAAGTCGAGCTCGCCAGGAATAGCCAGCTCTGACTTCAGTAATTTGACCACAAAGTCCATCATATTATTTTCTTCCTCACCTTCAGGTATTCCATAGATACGGATATTGTTTCGCCGCGACCCAGCCTCCAGATCTGTCATTTTTGTTTGCATAAGATCCTGTTTATGCTGTATTTGTCGAAGCGAATCCTCAAGGTCGATATTACGCTCCTCCAGCTCGGCCAGGCGTTGTTCAGCTTCCTCGACTCGTGTTGTTGTGTTTTTTAAGTCTCCCCTGTTATCTCCCAGGGCCTGGTTAATCTCGTCTCGGAGTTCAGTCAGCTCCTTCTTCACGTCATCTCTCAACGTAGACCGGAATGTGAGCAGCTCATTCTTTACATCGGAGCGCATCGCCTTGATCTCGGTGTGGATACTAGCTAGCAGGCTAGCTTCAGTCGGGTCCAGCCCGGCCGGGCTAGGTGAGCTAGCATTATCATCGTCGTCGCTCTCCACGGCTACTTTATCAAATTTTCCAGATCTTGTGTTCTTTTTACTTTTAGCTTTGCTGGTTTTGTCCCCTTCCATAGTGTAACAAGTATATTACCGCATTAAAGCACTTGAATCTGGGGAAATAATATAAGCTTCGGGGAGAGCGTTAGGTTAGCCTGCCATCCTGTCTCCGTGCCCACCGGAAGTCCGCAATTCCCCTGTTTCACACAAAAGATTAGGCCAGTTTTGCATCAACTAAGACTTCTTTTCTTTTTCTTCCAATTACTTTACTTTTTTTCTGCCTGCATATTATATCCTTTTGGAACTTGTTGATCTCACTCAGATTAAGTTGAATTTCTGACTTTAAACCTTATACCCTGTGAACCTGCATTCTAATCTTTGTCTTGCAGACAATCCCGGTCGTGGCGGCTGTCTCTGTGGTCGTAGTCACTGTGCTGTACTTCCTCCTGCGAAGCTCTTCGGGACAGAAGAAAGGGCCTGTCACTCTGCAGGATCCTACAGTCAAATACCCCCTTCCTCTAATAAACAAACAGGTAACTGTGTTATGCTAAAAAATATAATAATGTGTGGGAACAACGCAGCACCTGTCTGCAACATAACATATATTCATATTCATATATTCATATTCAATATATTCAGCTTTTACTAAGTTGGAGTTTCACATTTTTACAGATTTGTCCTAAACAACAGAATTTCTGATATTTTAGTATTTTGTGTATATTTTGTAATGGTTAAATGCTTCTTAAATAATCTTCCCAATCCAGTTTTAGTTTACTCAGCACTGTGTGGCCTTAAGGGGTCATTTCAGTTCATAGTTTCTTGACTAGTCTGGAACTACTCACATTTATAGAACACTGCATCAATAAATGAATAAAGACCAACTGGTCTGAAAGCAAAGTCTGAGGAGAGTTTTTAGCAGCAACATTCAGTTAACTTTTCTTTATTTTTTGTAGTTTTAAAGTTTTCTAATCTGTGTGCCCTTGTACAGGAAATCAGCCATGACACAAAGAAATTTCGGTTCGGCCTTCCATCTGCAGCTCATATCCTTGGACTGCCAGTAGGTACTGAAACAGCTCTCTTCTCTTCCCTTCCCAGATAAAAGTCTTCTCTCATAGTCGTATTACTTCATAAATCACCTACAGCACTGCAGGTCTTAAATGTGCAGACTTCTTACTTGACCTGATTACCTCTTTGTCTATAGAGGAAAGAGATTGATTTTTTTAACTTTATTTTTTTTAATAATGAAATGTGGCGAAAATGAAAATACACGGTTGTATCACTTCCTCGGCTTGTGATTCTTCTGAGTGATTCCTCTGACTAAACTTCAATACAGTAAAGGATGCTAGGTGACAGGTAACGGGCAAGTGAGGAGGAAAAGTTGCTTTTTCTAAATGTACCATCTTCTGATGTGTTAAGAAGAACACTCCGAGGTTGAGAGAAGTTGATAAAAGAGTTAAATTAAAGTTTGTCCCTAATACAGGACAATTTTTTTCTTCTCGTTCCCTCTCCACCTCACCAATCCTCCCTCCCTCCCCCTGCTTGTCCTCCTGTCTGTCCTCTGGACCAGGTCAGCATGTGTACCTGTCAGCCAAGGTGAATGGCAGTCTGGTGGTCAGAGCTTACACTCCAGTCTCCAGTGATGAGGACCAGGGATTTGTTGACCTTGTGGTCAAGGTGATTAACATTACTGATGTACTAAACAACACGAACATAACAACACAGACTTACTTCAGAAGCTTTTTAGAGCATTTTAGGGCCAGATTGTTACTTTTTTCACATTTTTGACATCTTAAGTGGTTATCTATGTCCATTACCCTTCAGAAGGCTTTGCAAGTTTCAATTACTGGTTCTACTAATGCTAAGACATCATCTGGTGATGCTTTTCCATGCAGTTACAAGACATTATGTCGGATATTGGTTGTTGGATGATTAGTAAATTACTAAAAAGCTATAAAGTCTTTGGTTATAATGTTAGTAGATCCATTTAAGTGGTTTGTGGAGAAGACTCCCAGTTGTTCTTTCCTAATTCACTGAAGGGATTCCCGATGAACTAAACATAAGACAAATCCAACATCATGCTACAAGACAAAGGAGACAAAATAATAAATAGATAAATAGATAAATAAATAAAGCAAGAGAGAATATTACACTTTGACCAGGAAACATGACTCCAAATAAATGCTCATGTTGCTCCTCACCTGCACAATGTTTAAATAAGCTGATGTTTGCAGATAAGTTCACCATGTCAAATTGAAAACAGGTTAACAACAACTTGACCAAAAGTTTTCAAAAGATTTAGTAAATGCAGATTTAAGTGGATGTGTTAGAGCCTTTGACGCTGTTTGTCATAAAACAAAAGTCATTCTCAAGTCCTACACTATTGCTTGAGGTAATTTTCAACAAGACAATAACAAATGAAATGAGGGAAATTCCAATATCCTTTTTGTAACTTGTAGGTGTACTACAAGAACAGCCATCCCTCCTTCCCAGAGGGTGGAAAGTTGTCTCAGTACCTGGACAACATGGCTATTGGAGATGTTATGGACTTCATAGTACCCAATGGACTGCTGGTGTACAAGGGGAATGGTATGATGACAGAAAATAAAGCAAGCAGTTATCACCAGCAGATGTCACTGTGGTTCAACATAAGACAGTCTGAGAAGATTCAGCTGCTGGAACACATGCTAACTGTGACTGTGACTCTCTCCTCATCAGGTCAGTTTTCCATCCGACCAGACAAGAAGTCAGAGCCCAAAGTTCGGAAGTTTAAGCATGTGGCAATGATCGCCGGTGGAACAGGTTGCTTTACACTGCTTTAATCACTCAGTCACTCTGATGTACAACAGCAAATTTACTTTATTTAGAAGGACATTACAGAGGCTTACCAGAGTTGAATCACAGCAGAATGAAATGTTCCTCTTTTTGAAGGAGTAATAAGTAAAAAAAGGAGTAAAAAAAGGAGTAATAAAAATATTAACTGGGCGATCGGTTTATACTTTGTATCAGCACATGCTGCATAACTGGATTTTACACATGAGTTAAACATAAATGTTTTTACATTTGACGAGTTCTGAAGGTATATTGTGGCTTTTCTCTCTCGTAGCACAAAAATATCGTTGAGAGCCATCACCTAGTTTAATTTATAGGACCATTTGATGACATTTTCTTCGTAGCTTCATTGTTGATGATTGAAAATCGCTAAACTGTAATAGTGTGCTTCCTAATAAAACCTTCAGATAGAGAATTCTCTGAGACAAACTGTCTTATATCTTCCCAGGTATCACTCCCATGCTGCAGTTAATCCGCTGCATCACTGCAGACCCCACTGACAACACCAAGTGCTCTCTCATATTTGCCAACCAGGTCAGCTCTGTGCAGTTTATTGTTTTGGAAAATATTTCCTCTTGTCTCATGGTTAATGTGTATTACTCTGCTCTGGAGAAATTAAATCCTCTCCCTCGCTCCCTCTCAGACTGAGAAAGATATCCTGCTGAGGGAGGAATTGGAGGAGGTGAAGAAGAATCATCCTGACAAAGTTAAACTCTGGTTCACACTGGACAAACCACCGCAGGGTAAGGCAGCATTTTCTTACTCTATCAAGTCTGAGTCTCCAATGATTTATGCACAACAGTAACAGTGAAGCAGTCACTGGTAATAAAAACCTCAGATCTCAGGCTCCCACCAACAGTGAGCTTTTAGATATGTATTTCTACAGAAAAATGACCTAAGCAGAACTAAATTTAACAAGTATTCAATACATAAAGCTAAGATGTAGGAATTTAATATGATATACTGATAATACAAAAAAAAGATTAACTGGTATTGGTTGGTAATAGTAAAATGTGCAAAGTGTGAATAAATTAACAGCATAACTCAGAATCACTGCAATGTAAACAAGTGTGAACAGAATTAATGAAGTCACACAAACAAAACAGCTCACAGTACAAGTATGGTCTAATTGTGGCTGTATAAAGTACTTCAAAGTGTAAAGTTACATCAGTGTATTGATGTATTGCATGTTATGTAGTATGGTGATAAACTTTAGAGATCAATAGTTCAGCAGTGTGATGAAAGTGTCCCTGAGCTTGGTATAATGGGAGTGGATTGACCTAAAACAAGGTGTCTGGCAGGTCAATAATATAATATAAGCTGTCCTTAAAATACATTCTGTAGTAATTATTATCCAGATCAGGCGCTGTTGCTCTCAGGAGCTAAAGGGTTTCTTTCTTTTTAATTTTGAAAAACAGTAACTTTGTGTTTTGGTACAATGCAAAACACCTCAATTTTAAGCTGCACTATTCCAAACTTCGGGAATAACGACAGATAGCATGACAGTGTGCAGTGTGAAAGAGGTCACTTGTGGCAATGAACACAGAGAGCATTATCCCCCAACTCAGCAGCTCTCAGCTCCATGGAGCTCTGTAACATGTTTCAATTAATTGCTTTGGTTTTATGGTCACAACTTAACTGTTTTTGTTCAGTCGTACTGCTCTCATCAGTCTCATTTCCAGCAGCAACTAGAAGCAGCACTGCTGCTCTAAATGGCAGACAGAAAATTAGCATTTAGGTGAACTCAAAGGAGCATTTAAGCTGCTAAAGAGATGGATATTTTGAATTGATGGTGAACAAGCAGAGATAAAAGCAGAAATACTGGACTGACACTCATCAAGATGACAGAAACATGACTCCAAATGATAATAAATCCATGTGATAGGACTTATAAAATATCTTTTGGGCCAACTTAATATATCACTCAGAGGACTTTTTTCAGGGGCACTGGTTAAGCCAATTGAAATATAAATTGTTAATAAACTTTATTGGCTACAAAACAAAATACATAAATTACAGAAAGATCTTTAAAACGGAGGATATTTAGCCTGGTGCAATTTGAAACTTAATCACTAGACGCCACTGAATCTTACAAACCTTTACAGAGAGAAAAACATTATCAGTGAAACACTTCCCTGTGCTTTCCTTCCACCATGTGGGACTTTGTAGATACATTTTCCATGACTAATTTTACCATGTTACTGTAAAGGATGTGTGGCACAGTTCCAGGCTACATGGAGCTGAATAAATTTAAAATCTTTCTTAAGCCTAAAAGTTTGGCTCTTTGGTTTCACTGCTGAATATTCAGAGCAGGAAACAATGCAAAGAGTCCTCAGCTGAAGGAAAATCCCTGCAGGCTGAGAAGGAGATAGTTCCAACAAGGTGTTACAGTAGCTTAGCAAAGCGCTCATGTCTCCCTGCATAATCCTTAAAGTGAGTAGAAATTAATGAGCATAATATTGTTACATAATCTCTGTTGTGAAGACCTCAAATGCTGCTTGTATTCTGTCTCGTACGTCATTAGTTCCACATAAAATAGAAACGCATCAGCCCTTGATCATTATGCATTAGAAGAGGTGGCCTTGCTCCCCGTTAGCAGCGTCATTATGTGACTGCTTTGAAGGGGGAGATGACTGTGAATGAAAGAACAAGTTGAACAACCACCTTGTTATTCTCATTTTGTTTAATTTTATACCTGATTTCATTCTGTCTGTGAATGTCCATCTGCTCTCTTCTGAGAGCAAGAGATTGGCCTTTTGAATCTGCTCAGTCTTCAACACTGGGTATCCTTCTGACAACAAACAAAACAGGTTAAAGATGATAATGATAGATAATGCTTAATATTTAAAAATACGGGATAAAATAAGAAAAGAGAAGTAAAGACGGTGTTCTCTGGTGAGAGCCGAGGTGTGGTAGTTTTACTTTTTCCATCACAGAGGAATAATCAAAGGTCTTTTAGATTTTTAGCTTTAAATGTGTGAAACAACCATGTCAAAAAGTGAACATTTTTAGTGAAAGGGTGACATTCTGCTCTGAATTTTCACAAGGATTAAAAAAAATAAGATACTGAATTACAAATTGTTCAAGATTTGTTTCTCTGAGGTTGAAAGTTGATATTTCTTACTCTTTTTTCTCTCTTTCTTTCATGTTGTCCTCAAGATTGGAGCTATAGTTCAGTGTTTGTGACCCATGACATGATCAAGGACCACCTTCCTGCTCCTTCCACTGATGTCCTTGTTGTACTGTGCGGTCCTCCACCAATGATCCAGTACGCCTGTCTGCCAAATCTGGATAAGCTCGGGCACAAAACAGAAAACATTTTTACATACTAGTGTTTTGATTAACTTCAAAACTGGTGTATTTCTCATAAACATTCAATTACTACACCAACAATCACTGTTTGAATACTGCTGATACGATCCAAACACAAAGTATGCTTTCCATTAAAGTTTGTATGATTTTCATGTCAGTGACACTTGAACTACAACAATGCAAATCTGTTTGACCATGCAATATGCTGTCGCTTTAGAAGTGAATCATTTTCTTTTTGTAGACCAAAATATCAATTTATGTGAAATAAAGAAAATAACATTAAAAAGGGTGTGACATGATGCTTCATACACTTACATCAAAGCACTAATAAACTGTAGTGCATACTCAAATGGAACAGTTGTTTCTTATATGAACTGTTTTATAAATCTTTCACTTTTATTGTGAAAAGACTCTTTTATTTTATTGCATGCTAATATTTTAAACTACAATTTTTATCTAAGACCATTACATGCAAACAAATTACGGCAATAAGCAATAACAGCAGTCTGATCAACCAGAAGGACCATCACATAGGGAAAAACACAGTTCTCTGGTTTTATGGAGCTGTTCTTGAAAATGGAGCTCTTTTAATTTTTTTACTAATGAGGCGTCAGAATTTGTAGATAATATTTCCGATACTCCTCGAAGGCATCACCGGATAATGGGCGTTTCTCCTCTCCAACATGTCGGCAGTCGGCGTATGAGTTTCTACCGAAACTTTACAGTAAATTTGCAGGAAGTTTAGACGTCTAGTAGACATAGGCTGGAAAGACGTTATGTGTGAGCACAGTGCACACTTAATCAAGCCCTTCCAGGGTGATATATTTAGTAAGTTTATAGTTTTAGTCGCATTTCTCAGTATAAACTTCACGGATTGTGACTGTGGGCAAATCACGCCAGAGAGATGTCTCATCTGGGGTCCAGGGCTGAACCCCGACGTAGTTTTACCGGTCCGCTACTTCTTTATTCAGGCGGTCAATTCAAACGGAGAAAATATGACCGTATCTCCAGGTAAACTGACCACAAACACCGACACAATATGTGCTTAGAGTGACATTATGGCAAACATAGCATCACTAAAACTCTAGACTGGTCTCCGGTGGCTAGTTTGCTGGCTCACCTTTTTTAGGCTAATCACGTAGTAAATTGAAAAGATATTATTTGTGTATAGTCAACAGATGTAATGTCAGCTAGCTAGCTAAGTTAACTTTACACTCAACAGCATTTTTGTCATTGTGGACAAGGGGTTGTTGACCTCTGACCCTGAAAGAACAAGTCTTTTGTCAGCTAACAGCAAAGAGCCATGTAACAAGTTGTCTGAGCGAGGCTGATGTCTTTGTACCAAACATAATGGAAAGCTTTGCCTTTGATTAAGCTCTGCAACCAGGTGAAGTTAAGTCACATAGGTCACTGAAATGTTCTTTGCATGAGCTGTTTAGGTAGAGACACATTTAAAGTGAAGATAAGTCCACTGGAGAAGAAGGAGCACATCCGTGTCCACGTCCCTCCACCTCTGGACAGAGGAGATGGATCCTTCCTGGTGAGGTACCGGCTCTACGGGACCGTGCTGAAGGGCCTGAAGGTTGAAGTCCTCCACAAAGATGCTGCTGTTGCCAAGTCACCCTACACCCTTCAAGGTTTGTGTTATGTATT
>JAPZDW010000022.1:8121472-8132031 GCA_029814725.1 Acanthurus nigricauda
CCCTTAATTACAATCTGCACTGACAAATGGGCCTGGTTGGTAATGCAGAGGTATAAACACACACACACACACACACACACACACACAATGAAAGAGATGCACTGTTTTTGCTGATTAAGTGTGTCACTGTTCTTTTTTGGACCCTGTGTTTAGACACACAAATACACACACTTACACCACACATGCACAAGCACTTTATTTCCCCTAGCAGATCTAAAACAAAACTGCTCTGCATTTATTCTGTTGGAAATTGCCCCTATTGTACCATCCTTGCAATGATGTGTAGCCATTTGTTCAAATCAATAGAGCTCAGAAATTGGTATTATTCTTTCAGTGGTTCATTCTCTCTCTCACCCTCACTTTCCATCTCTTTCCATGCCTGTCTTTGCTCATGCTTGAATGAGAAAAAGTGATTACCTGAGAAAGAAAGGTGTTAGTACGTTAGTGAAAGGTGGCAGTTATGTGTCTGCTGTCTCGGTGAAAAGGCTGTTGTTGCACCTCTGCACATCTCCCCCTTATCTCTTTCGCTCTTGTTTCGACTTGAACATAGCTACACACATACACACGCACACACACACACACACACACTGCAGCACAATGAGCCAGCGACACAATGAGGTACACCGCAAGTGCTCACGAGGAAGACAATCCACACACAACATGTGCCAAAGTTGATAGACTGAAAACAATGCTTCATCACTGCTTTCGCCATAATCACAGCACTTTTAAAGATCTCGGGCTGAAAGACAGGAGAGCAGCACAATGGATAAACACAGCCATAAGCCATCTCCATTCACAGTCCATGTACTTCTACCAACTGTTAAAGCCGTTCCCATCTCAACACAGCAACAATAGAGCGCAACAGAGAGAGACTGAGGGACTCTATTGATATTGAGCACTGCTGAATGGCCGGCTCACTAGCATTCACTGTCACAGTGGATGGATGGTTTAATTGTGGACTGTTGTGAGTGAAAAAAACCAAGAGAGTGTGTATTTTTTGTGTATTTTAATGTGTGTGTTTGTTTCAGTCTGTGTGAGTGCGTGTGTATGCGGGAGTGTATGAGCGAGAGGAAGGATGAATCTAATGCGTTGCAGCAGAGAACTGTGACAGACCAGGCATTTATTTGAGCAGAGACTGCTGCTGTAGCAGGAAGGACGCAGCAGCAGTAGTGGCGGCGGCAACAGCGGCGGCAGCACTCTCCTATCACTCAGTGCCTCCATCACAGCTGGAGACAAGGTAGACACGAAGAGGAGGGACACAGGGGATGCACACCGGGAGCACAAAAACAATGCCACCAGCAATATGACTTCTGGAATACTACGTTGACTCCTCGGCTTTGCCTTGCAGCATATCAGTCCTCTTTTTTTCTTCTGAAACTCTTCAGTTCATCTTTCACCCTTTCTTGTGTCTTTATTTGAAGGAGTATTCATGCAAAAGGAAAGCTTGGCTTGAATGAGAATCAGCCCTGGTCTTTCTACAGGTCAGACATTAATACCAGCAGAAGACTCAAGAGGAATTCTGCACATTATGCAAATCTCCTGAGTACTCCAGTGCGATCTCCAGGGGTTTTATCACAGCTCTGTCTCAGCCAGTGGAAACAAGTCAAGGGAGTTATTGCCAGTGACAAGTACAATTGAGAAGTTGTGCACCAAGCAGGCCTCAGCTTTACTTTTTTTTTCCTTTTTTTCTGTACAACTATTGAGGTTTAGGGTCAATGTGGGGAGGAAACAAAGACCAGAAAAAAGGAAAACTGCTTCAAATTCTCCTTTGCTTGAATTCCAATGTCAGTGAAGTTTGTTCATTCAACCTTAAGGATGCCCTGAACTAACATGTAAAACACTCTGGTGAGTAATAAAAGTTTCCAACTCTCACACACACTTTTTCGGCTGTTGAAGATATTTGTAGATGTCAGATGTAGATGCATCAACATCTGAGATGTATTTTCTTTATTGAAAGCTATTGAGAGGAAGGTATTTATTACAAGCAGACCTCACCATTGAGGTTATTATTTTATTTATTAAAATTAACTGTTTATTAATCACTTTATTACTTTTGATCTATTTTTTTAACAAAATATTTTTGCTCTGTCCTCCTTGCGGCCCAGGCTGCAGGGATTGATGCATTTCAGTTACACTAACATAAAATTGACAGACTCGCTGATGCACGGCTAGGCTTCTCCACCACAATCAACTTGTTGTAATTTTGTTGCTAAGCTGCAGTTCCCTTGTGGGAGAGCAATCATGCTACCTGTCATGGATGACATCAGCATAATTCATGACTTTGGTCATGAGAGCTTGTGTTGAATAGTTATTTCCAAATACATGGAATAAATGGACGTTTGTCTTGTCCTTCAGAGTTCTCTGCTGTGTGTTCATTTACAGGGCTTGTTGAAAGGGATTCCTACACTGTCACAGCAGTGCACTGTGGAGCAGTTGTAAAGCACAAGAAGATTAATTCACATATTTTAATGGCTCAGGTTTTCAGCCTGTTTAGTATTATCATAAAGTAGATATGCTCTATGTTGGCTTCAATAGGGATAATGTTTGCACACCTACTATGTGACTGCTTGGCCTTCTATGTGAGAGATTTAAAGCTCAGATAAGAGAGATAAATACTGACTCAGTTTGCTGGAAACACATATGCAAATTTCTGTCTTCTAACTAAAGAAAAAATCCATGTAATCCATATCCAGGCATCTTGGTGTCAAATACAGGTCCCTGCTTCTTGCTCACTCTTGTCTCAAGCTCTAACTGTATTAACTGTAATTATACATTACTTTAATTATCAAGTGCTATACACACTTAGTATTGAGTACACTATACATCGGTGGCCTGTGTCCTAGGAAGCTGGAGTACTGGTGGTGGGCGGTTTCTGTTTACCGCAATCACACACCGCAGTCACCCACAGGCATGATGAGATAAGAGGAAGCTTTGCACACACATTTAGATTACACCATCATCTGTTTGTATGCAATCATGGCCACCAAGATGCTGGACAAGCGCTGCACCCGTGAGAGTGCATGTGGTGATGCGCCATGTGTGCACAACCCTTGATGCCACTTGTGATTCTTGAAGCAGTGATGTGATGATGAAAGGATGGTAATTGGTGCTGATTACGATATTAGAAAAAGCATTCACCCATGCATAATGAAATTATATGCGTCATCGAAATCAGAGCAAACACACTTCAATTAGTTCAATTGATGAAGTCCTTCCATCAAGATAGGATCAGTTGAAAAAGTGAGCCGAGTTTGATTCACTCAGTCACCATTCTGTATGAGATGCTGTGTGTTGCATGTCATTGTGGTAAACAACAGTATATTTGCCTGAAATGAATGCATGGATGATTGTTGCAGTACAGTACAATTTTTTTAATCGGCACACATGGGCTGTTGTTTTCAGTTTGCACTGTTTAGCCATCAGACTACGAGCTTTCGATTGCACTCCACACACAATGGCAAAATAATACTAGATTGCATAATACTGGTTCTATTTTCTTCCTTTAAAACCCAAACTGCACTAAACCAGCAGCCCTATGGGGAACTGAGCACGCCAGCATTGAACAATAGACTGTCAGCCATTCTTTTGAAGCTTAATCCAGCACAAATCCCACACCAGAAACATTAGTCTCAGTAGTAAGCATATGTGCCATATATTATTGAACAAGGAAAACAATAGGAACAGCATCAAAAACAAGTGAGAAAAAGGAGCACACCAGTGGACCTCTGGAGTGAGATACAGCTGGCTTTTACCTAGATCTGATGTGTTCTCATGTTACAACCAGCAACTACAAACCAAGCACTTCAAATACATTTGCTACAATAACAAATGAAATGCTGTTTTTGCTTTAATTCTTTTTTACAGACTGATCACAAATAGTTTATTCTCTCTTTTTAATGAAGTGAAATATGTATGTCATGTCAACCCCTATCAGAACAAATGTGATAAGTATTTTAAAACAGATGAAAAAAAATACAACCACCTCTTCAATTTAGGAAATCATACACTTTATTCATCAATTGAATCTTTTATTCTCAGTATGAGTTGTCATTTTTATTGGTTGGGATAATGGATGATTGCTTTTTATTGATGGGATAATGGTGCACCCTGCAAATACTGAGAATAGGGAACCAGCTACAATAAAGTCTAAAGGGACAAGAAGCATGAGTGGTCAGGCATGTTGTAAACAAGTCAACAGTTAAGCCAGATTATCTTTGTCTCTGACATTTTATTTGGAGATGAAACTGAATGTGCACACAAAGAATAATCCATTAGCAAACAACTACAATGGGCTCAGTGAGTCAAAGCTGAAAGGAAGTCAGTCTGTAATATAACAGCTTGAATAGTTACTTTACTGTTTGCCATTACACTTTTTTTAACAAATGAGTAAGTTTGATTTAGGGCCTCTGATCTCTTAGGCCGGGGGTTTATTGAAAATGAAAGGTAACTGATGTTAAGTTTTTGAGTAATTTTTAAATAAATAATTACCACATGTAATTCAGAGGTCTAATCTTTTTAATATGATGATTTGCTATTTTTTCTTATTCAATAATATAAATCAAATGAAAAGATTTCTGTTAGAATATGTTGATTGAACACAACAAGCAATTTGACAGTGTCAAACACTGTGTGTAAGAATCATTTTTCACTGTTGTCGAGGATTTTATAAACCAAACAATTTGTTTAAAAAGAATTGCCAGTTTAATCAATAACAAAACTAATTTTGCAGTTTTCAGCACAATCAGTTGCAGCTATATTTGAAAACATGTGTCATTGTCTGAATTATAACATTTGATGTCCTCTTCCAAGCAATGTGTTTGTGTTCTGGATGGATGATAACAACAACAAAACCACTACTCCAAAACCATGAAATTAGTTTTAATAAATCTGAATTGTTTTGCTGTATATGTTAGTTTCAGTATGCATGTGAATTTATGTATGATGTCTGCTCAGTGACGTGACTTCTTGCTGCCTTTTTCCTTACAAAGATGCCTTTATCATAGAGTACATAGTTTAGTATTTAACTGATAATTTCGTAAATTGTGTTTGTGTAGGCAAAATGTAAAGTACAATCACTGTCCTGACTTCTAACCTAATCTTGCAAGAGTTTCATGAGATGTGGAGTTTATTCATAAATGTCTCCTCAATGTGAGACTTGTAGATGTTTCTGTGTGCATCTTTGTGCTTATCTATACACTAGACTCTCCTCTGGTGAATGGCAAAACGGCAGGTATCGCAGGATGTCAGAGAGGTGGAGACAGTGAGTGAAAGAAAGAAGTGACCTCTTCACGCTTCTGTTCTATGCCTCGCTGATGATGTTGCCCTCAGCTTGGCAGTTGTAGTGTGGAACAGACAGAGAGAAGTTTTGAGAGCTTAAACTGGTTGCTTTGACTTGTAGCACTGAAAACACTGAGATTTCCCTGTATTACTTACTCTGCATCACACTTGGGAGCAGTAAAGATTATGGATGCTCTTTAAATTTTCCTCAAATAATTAAAAAAGGAGAGAAAAGAAAAAAAATCCTGAAAATGAAAGTATAGCCTCATATAAAAGTTAGCACTGTCAATCATCTTCCATGACCCACCAGAACTGTGAGGCACGGTCTCTCTGTAGAGACCCTGGCCTGCATGTTCTTACTTTATGCCAATTTCTCTGTGTTTAGAACAACTTGGAGATTAGATTGGGTAGTGGTGTGTCACCCTCAGCCAGTGTGATGACAGGATTTAAAAAAACAAAACAAATAAAAAAACATAGCCACAAGGTAACATTACTGTCTCATCCCCCGCCTTTGCTGATAAAAAATCACAGGTTAGCAAGCCTGTTATCTGGTGAAAATGTGACCTAATCTTCTCTACCAGGAGAGGTTTGTGTGCGGGTAACTGTCCAGGTCAGCCAGTTTACTGTCTAGCCTCCTTGTGATCAGCTGTCTCTGTCTAGGTGAGCTCTGTCAGTTTACCTTGGAGCTGCATTTGTTGGTCCAGTTTGCCAGCCCTTGCTTTTCTGTGGTTTTTCAGTTTTAAAAAAGCAAATATTTACAGTTCATGATGAAATTTTAGCAAACTGCTATTTATCTGTCTCTTTTATGCCCAAGAGTATCTTGCAGGGTAGTGTCCTGCAGTTTTGAGCATCCCTCTTTTTGCTTGTTCCACTTCCTGTTGGCTAATTTAGTCAGAGCCACCATTAGTCCCCTTTGTAATGTTGGAAAAGCCTTGCACTTTGCACTGATCTACCATCTACTCCTACAGAAACTACAGTAACACACACACAAAGGAGAGAGGATAAAGCATTTAAATCTTCATATTATGCCTACATCCAAGTCTTTTCTGGATGTGAACCTAACCTTGTCAATCTATTGTTGTGATGGCAGATCTGATAATAGTAAAAGGTAAAAAGGTAATGCACATAGTGCATTTTGTTGTCCAGTCCAAAGAATATGTTCATTAATTTGAGCAGAATTCTGCAACTCATTATGTATGTTCAGTCCTATCCTTCGGTGCCAATAAAGGAATAAGAAGATTAACATATCACTCCAAATGAAGTGGAATGATAAACAAGATTTTTTTATTACCCACACTGTTAAAGTCATTTATTATTATCTAAGTGGGCAACAATTAGAAAATAAAATTCACTTTTGAATGTTAAAAAAAAAATGACTAACGATGTTTAAGTATAGTAGAATCTTACATAAATATTCAAACAACAATCTTCTCATCAGGTTAATCTAAATAGCAGTATATCCAAATTAAAAATTTGGAGGGAAACCTTTTAGTGGACAAAAATGAATCGATTTATATGTAAAAGCTCATTTTATCATGATGAAGTTAAACAGCTGCTGTTTTCCTCCTGGAGTGCAACATATGTACTGCAGAAATAAATAATCTTTTCACACATTGGCCAGATTGTTTATCTGAAATCTAAACCAAATGAGACTTGTTCAGATTCTTAACTTACAAGGCCTGGTCCTTTCTATTCTAATGCAGACAACCCTGAAAAAGGTCTCTTCCCTTGGCATCCTTTGTACCTGCTGCCATCTGGAGTAGACATTTCAGAGCATGGGCATGTCAGCGCAGGTCAGGCCTGCTCTAATTAGTATTTCATCATAATTACACCAAAAAGGCAGACTGACAGCTCTATTTAAATTGCTGTAAGGTTGCAGGTAGAAAGTGACTGAGTGACTGGATATGCCGCCACTTTCATAGTGGGAGACATCACTTAATAATGCTGATAGCGTCTCATTCCCTGATGTTAAAGTTATTTTTAAAAGAAATAAAGACAGAATTTGAAAGGTGGAGTTTATCCTTTCAACAACAAATTAAATGTAAAGTAAAAAAGAAAAGATAAAAAAAGAAATTATAGGCTAAATGAGGAAAGTATTTAAAAAGTGGCATTATGGTGCAACATGTGACAGGCCACAATGCAGTCATTGTAAATGCAAGCCGGAGAGCACATCTGCAGCTCCCAACTCCCACACACTTACAGCCTGTTTTATAGACTGGGAATGCCTTTTTACAAGTTAACTGCTACAACAGACACGAGTTTGTAACAAAGAAAAACTGAACTGTTTATGTGGGGAAAAAATAATCATGATCATACCTCCATTTTCCAAAATCCACTGATGTGCAGACAGGACAGTTTGCCATGCGGAAGCCATCTGGAGACCAAGAAGTGAACGACTCAATGAAGTAAAACACTCACATCTGCAGCATTAAGACAAAGTCAACTCACGGACTTTCAGCATGAGACGATGGTTCAACGGTAAACTTCACGCTGGAGAACCTTTGGACACCGCTTAGTAAATAATTATAAGCAAAGTCCAACTTGCAACACGCCCTGCAGCCAAATCCAAACACTCGTCTTGAGATAATTAAACCAGGACGGACTTGAGCGTCTTTCCTCATCAGGAGCGGCAGATTTAACTGCAGTTTATTACAACGACAACTAAAAACTATGCAAAAACACACGCACAAATTCCGACACAGGTAGTTTAGGGTGTAACTTCCGCCTCGAGAACTCACTTGCTGAAAGTCGTTGGAGAAAACTGAAAAAAGTTGTGTCTCACTTCCTTCTTTTCGCCTTGTTGAGACCCCTTTTTTTTTCCTCTGTCGGCCACATCTGGTGGTTGTTCCAGATTCAACACAGCAGAGGGCGCTGTTTCCTGTCATGAATACTCCATACTCCAGCTGTTTTACCCTCAATTTGTTTCTTTTTTTTCGTAGGTTTTTGTATTTAATTACTATACTGTTGGTTAAAGCACTATTTTGTCCATCAAACGATTCATGTATCGAGATAATAGATATTTAAAAATATATTTCTTATGTAAACTTGATCTGATCTTGCAGATTAGTTTTAAAGCTATGAATAAACAGTGGGTCTGTGTGATAATTACGCAGTGGCACAGTAGTATGTTTAGGGAGTTTTTTGTTCTTTTTCAACTTACTGTTCAAATAAAGTTCATTTTCCGCTTAGGGCTTCCGTACTGTATTCATGCAGGTTTTCAAATTTTTTGCATTCAAACAGTAGTTGCAAGCAGACAAACTGGTTCTTTTCTTAAGCTGCCTGCAATGATTTACATACCAAACAGCTGCCTTTTTTAACCTGAACACTGGTAATACTTGACCATACTCTAGATGTTAACTGAATGTTAACTGTATATTCCTCTCATCATATATTGGAGCTGCCTGGTTTCTGTAATAAAAAAAGCACATTTTTTTATTCACATTCTCCAGAATAAACATATGGATCATGATAAGAAGATGAACAGCAGTTGACCTTGCACAAATGCTGACATGAAACCAGTTTTTCATCTCATGTCTGAGCTTTATTATCCAAAGAAACGCACACACCAGTACAAATAACCTTGAATTTTTATTGTGGTAATAAAAACATGACAATTATCTCACATACTGCCAGTAAAACATGTCCTAAGCTGACATATAAACTCTTTAACCTTACAATGAATTTTAGGACATGATAAATGTAACTTTAATAGTTATCGTAATACGGTAATAAAAACATTATCTTTAAAAGGTCAGCATGTCAATTTATACTAATGATTCACTAGTTTAAAAAAAATCTGATGACATTTTTGTTTCTAAAATGCAGTAGCCAATGGGTGAAGATTCCACACAAAACATTCCCATCAACATTCCTGTTTCACTGTCTTGAAGAAGGAGCTGAGGGAAAGCTGTTTGATGCTGCTGTTTTCTGCACTCAGTCTGGGTTTTTTAGAGGTCTGTGGTTTCTTGTCATCCTTTTTGCCAGCGTGCTTTTGCCTCTTTCCATCCTAAATGTGACAGAAAAAAAAATAATGGAGGCAGATTTTATTATTATTATATGTAAAGAACTGTAGAATAAGCTACAATTTTGCAATTTATATAAATTTATCCTACTTACCGTGGAGGTTTGCTCTTTTTGACCATCCACAGCGTCACAAAGCTTCACAATCTGCAGGAGAGTTTAACATATTGATTCATTCATGGAAACAGGAAATGTCTTTGAGTTACAGGCTTAAAAAAATAGAATTTAACTGCAACACAAAACAGCAGTGATATCAGGAAAAAATCTGAACTTAAAGGCCCAATGTGTGGGAAACAGTGGCATCTAGAGGTGAAATGTCACAGTGACATTCACAGACTGAATGTCACAGTGGCTGCAAAACTTGTAAAAAAAACAAAAAACAAGTTCCCCTCTTTTAAACAAGTTGTTTGGTTTGTTCATGCTAGTCTACTATAGAAGCACGTCAGTGTAACATGGCATAATGAAAAGGTTTGGAGTTTTTTTTTTAGAATGAATGAACACACACTTATAAATATTATATTAATTTCCTCCAATAGATGACAATAAATCCAACACTGGACCTTTAAGTTTCTGCTGTGATGTGTGTGTCCGCCCTGAGAGATCATTAAAGCAGAGAAGTGTTCCTCTTAAGCTCCAGATGTGAACAGCAGCTCAAGGAGAGAATGATACTGATATGTTGTGCAGAGGGTTACAAAAAGGGGAGGACGGGTAAACGTCAGCCATCTGAAACAAAGTCTCTGGTGAGCTGATGCTGCAGAGGACCTTCAGCCTTTGTCTTATCTCTGCATGGGTCCACACACAGCTGCTCTGTCTACACAAACTGTCCTTCACACTGTTGTGCTCTGGTTTAATCAGCATATGAGCTTATAAGCCTATCAGTGTGCTTTTAATGTGATAGATGCGTTCGAAGTTGTATCAGTCTGAATGTGTCCTCTGTTTTATCTAATCCAGTGTAGCACAGCAACTATGAGCTATTTCCATTAATGATTTATGGTTATTTAATAATATGTTTATTTAAATGTTTAGTCCACATATTGTCAACGCTGTGGCAATGTATATATTTCCAGTGTAACAACTCTGGTAAGGCTTGGACTCAGGTGCAGAGAAACACACCAGAGACTGAGTGAGGTTCAAATAAAAATCACTGTCTTTACTAAAGTTCATTAAAAGCAAAATACAAACAAGGAATCCAAAAAGGCTGACAAAAACATACAGGAAAAGAGCAAAGTCTTCAAAAAGAACAGGCAAAGTTTAAAAATCAC
>JAPZDW010000022.1:8382174-8394193 GCA_029814725.1 Acanthurus nigricauda
GTAGTTTGTGAACTAGTATAAAGTGACAACAAGAAAAGCGTCACTTTTCTTGGATGGGTTTTTTGAATACTCTGTCCCTTCTGTGCTCCACAGAACTTCAGGTGACATTTTCTCTGAGGTGTCAAGAAGGCTGCCATTGTAAAGCCCACTGGAGTCTGTATCTGGCTGACGGTTGTGCGAGCTGGAATGAATTGGATTTTTGCTGCTGTTGTGGGCCACCTCTGGGGTTAGCTTGCCCACAGGCATGGCTATGCCTCCTCAGCTGTAAGGTTTGGCACCAGGCCCTCTCCATGGAGCAGAGTGGTGGAGCACAATGTTAATCTCTCCTCTCTGCTGACTCCCAGCTGTGGTCCTGCGTCCCCATCGGGGCTTTTAATGCGGAAAAGGGGGATGCAGCATGGACCTCTGCTACCACCTCAGCCATTGGTACAAACATAGCCACAGTTACATATTCAACATGATGTTTGCTGCTGCCTTTTTTTATTTTTTAGCCTATTCTATATGGTAAAGTTTCTGTGTTACTCCATATTCATGGGTTAAATCAAAAGTTCAAGGACCTTTAAAGTTTCTCTCCAAAGAGATGAAATAATCAAATACACTGTATGTATACAAGCTCCTGTTTGTTTTTCACCTCCTTCAAAGTACATTTCTTTGCATAGAAACAGAAAAAAATTCATAAATATTTAGAGCACTGTTGAAAAGAATTTCACAATTCATTCTGGAAAGGTCTGCATATCTTTTAATGGCCTTCAAGCATTCATATTTTTTTAGACCTAGGCACTCAGTCAGACATTTTAAACTGTTAGAATTTTTTTCAACTTTTAACTGTGTAACCTGCAGAGTGAGATAAATTAAACTTTCTTCAGGTGACATTAAAATAAAACCCACAAGGATAAAAAAACACCTCTGAACATAAAAGTAACAAATATAAATTTAAGATGGCAAAGCTTGACAGCTGACTCCGATAGCTGGAATTAAATAATAATTGGATCTTTCATTGATCATTGTGCTTGTACTCTGTTTGTCCTCTCGGAGGGAGGTCAGAGCTGCGAGTCAGGTACCAACTGGCAGTGATTCTGCATTTTTGCTCCCACACACTTCAGTAAGACGGATGCTTGCCAACAGAAGGGCTTGAACCTTTGTACACCGTTTGAATAATTGTCTCTGTTTTTACAATGCCACCCTCCAAACAGCTATTCAATGTGGAGAAGAGGAAAAAGTTTGAATAAAAAATGATTCATACAATGACCTGCAGCACAGATATATTTGCACGATAAATCAACGCCCTGTTTGTGGAAGTACAAAATATCAATAAAATCAACATACAACAAATAAATTCAAGTCCTGCACTTGATAAATCTCTATTTTTCTAAAAATTAACTCATAACGCATTGAGTTCAGTATGCAGTCACACTTTTGGGATCCTGTGAATTTATACAGTACATAGGAAGCCTGAGGAAAATTGCTTATTGTTATCTTTAGTAATCCATAAGGTCTCTGAGCTACAGCATAGCATGGTCTGAGGCTTGGTTGCTAATCGTAAATTCACAGAAATCTACTTAGAGAAAGGCAAATATCAACAAGTCCTGCACTGGCTCCTCTATTTTCTCATTAGGCAGATAGATGGAAGATAGCTAGCACTGGGAGAGGTGGAGGCAAGAACAGATTAGTCTCCCTTCACAAACAACCACATATCCTTGACTTTTAATTAAAAATGCCACCGCAATTAGACACGGTAGTTTAAAGGACTGCCGAAATAAAAAGAGTTCAGGCACTGCTATAAAGGCAATCCGGCGCAGTTCCAGGAAAATAAAGCTTTTCACTTTTCTCATTGTGAATGTGTTTTTTTTTTTTTTTAAACGGAAACTTAAATCGGCTTATAGGTTTTTCGCAAAAGCACTGAAGTAGGAGCCAAAGAGGAGCCGGAGAGGAGAAAATAGAACTCATCACAGTGTTACAAAGGACATTGAAGATTGAGGTCAGGGGAGGAGGAAAACTATTCTGTCGGCACAATAAATGAGAACAATTAATCAAAAGTTAATGTGAATCACACCGTTTATCCATCTAAACAATCTGGTCTCACCAGGACACATTACCGAAGTAATACATCTGTGCAACTGACATTTGAAATTCTTCAGAGAAGGACAACTGCCCATAGCACCCAACACAGATGCATCTGCTAAACATGAGCAACCACAGGGCTCTAAGTGACGCATACTGTACTTTTCTGCATCTGAGTCAACCGTGTGCACACAAGTCCTGATCCTTGAAATAGCAGTAGCATGTGTTGTTAAAACAGGAACTAGGTCTGCTAGCATGGCCTACTTAGGGTTATTTTCCGGTTGCATTGCCTTATTTAATAATATTATGAATAAAATAGCTCAACAGTGATTGCCCAAAATGTGAGTTTCATACATTGAAAAAGCAGGAAGAATAAACAGCCGTGAGTGAAACTTGATTTAGTGGGTTGTTGCTGCTCTTCTACCAACCACCTGATAGTATAAATCAATTTGTGGTATTATAAACTTTTACTGCATCCTTCCACTTTCTAAATTTTTTTATCTACTCTGGGATTATTAATTATTATTAACCACTTTACTGCAATAAGTTACTCATTATTTTAGTCTCTGTTAATGTATTTTACCTGCATGTGTACAAATATGGACAAATACATGCTCTGACCCAGGTTTTCTGGCTATTCACAATAGAATAACAAATCAGTCTTGGTGATTTAGTATTCCAGTGGGTAATTGTTTTTTTCTGGAGTGGTGACCATGTGGAGTTGAAAAACAATCAGTAAAGCTCTTAACAGATGCTGTAATTACCTGAGCAGACTTGCACAAGCGCTTGAGCACACCAGAGTAGTAGATGCACCCTCTGTGATCCACCACTTACAGAGAGGGAAGGGCAGAATCCACTTGAGCACTCAAGGGCTTCATCTTGACAAGCAATGTAATGCACTGAACTGTGGAGCTGTGTCAGACATCAGGGAGGTTGCCGTCATGTAAAGCCCATGAAATATGATTCAGTCAAATTCAACCATAATTATATGAACAGAAACCATTGTAAATATATAAGAGCCAACCGTGAATAGTTCATTTTTAGCCATATATAGATACCTGTGAGTCGCTTAGCCATCTGAGATGAAAATATCACAGCAATTACACTCCCCCTCGCAATAAGATGAATTAACTCTGGTGATCCCTTAACTTTTTAACTTTCTGGGCAAAAATAATACGCCTACTTATGACATTAGTTTCAGCTTTAGTAGCATTTAGTTCATATTAGCAAGTGTTACCATCATTGCTAATCTATTATACCAACTGAACATCAGCAAGCTGCCATTTTCATTGTGCATATAAACAGGATTTCTTTGTATTTAAAAAGGGACCCTTTTGTTTAGGATGTATTTATGACAAGAATGTTTTTTACACACAGAGACGTTACACTGGCATTATTTTAAGACCTAGGCAGACAACAACATAATTTGCCAGTTTCTTGCTAAAATTTACAGAATACCTTCAGAGAAGATATAACGCTTAGTTTTTGTTAAAACTGTTATTGGGAGATGTGGATAAAATTTTGGGTCAGTTTTGAGGCTGCACTTTCTATTGGGTCAGTTTGACACCAAACCATTGCTTTATAGTCGACAAGTTCATTATTTGATGTGCTTATTACTAAAGCAGTGGTTATGACAGACTGTTTGTTGGACTACCTGTACCTCCTCAGAGTCAGCACAAGACAGCCTATAGAGCCACTGGAAGCAATTCAGTCTCACTGCTGCTGCTGGAAGCAGGGTCTGCTGCTTTATGGGGGAAAGCATTACACTCAGTTGCCCATACTGGAGCCTTAACAGCTCTCAGCCACAGCTTTTGAAACTTTATCAAAGAGAAGAATTCTTTTTAAAGCATGTAACAACATTATCATTTAGTTAGAACCTCTGAATGATAATGAAATTTAAAAATAGTGACAGTACATAAATATAATGTGTTTTTAAATTGTAGTCAATTATTCTAAAATATACTATAGTGTAAATCTGTCCACCATATTTATACCAATAAGGGTAAATTACATGTTAAAAGAACTCTAATTATAACCTAGTAAAGGTCACCAGTATCAAACTACAATGCAGTCTCTAAATAAACTGGTTGAATCAACATATCTTTTAAACAATTAAAAACTGAATGTCATAACCTTCATGAAGAGAGGTTTATTGCAGGTCTGTTGAATTGAACTACATTTGTTGTAGCTAATAAAATGGTTAATGTAAAATTTGCAAATGTTGTAATTAGTCCATTGTATTTTATTAAATTGTTCTTGTTCTTGTGTACGTCTCTGTTCTCATAATACTTTGGTAATTGTGTATTCATAACACTCAATATGTGGTCTCGGTTACAAGAGCAGCACAAAATAATTATATGTTGACATCATGTCTGACAATAACCAAACAAAAAAAAGATGGGAAATTTTCAAAGAAAATTTAAAAAAGTGGACCCAAATGAAAGTCTGGCTTGCTTACACTTTCTCCTAATTACAGTCAGCTGGTGTTTGTGTTATGATGCACTAATTTGAATACAAAGGTGCAACCTCTCGACAACAGCCATCTGTTATAACGACCTAAATTAGTGCTAATAATAGATTTAAGTAGCTCCATCCTTTGTTTTCAAACTGCTGAGGAATGTGTTCTCTTGCTGCTCAGCTTGATCCGTCCATGGGGATTCATCATTTTGTACAGCAATGTAGATGATTAAAGAGTAAATTGTTTAAAACGGTCTCAAAGAAAGGAAGGGAGAACATTAGAGGTAGAAGTTACTGTTTGAAGGATGTGAGGTTAATGTGGTGCCATTCTGAGAGAACTTGTTCCTTCCCTTCAGCCGACTCTGCACTCCAGAAATCGTGAGCTCCACATGACCTCTGCTTCTAGTCACACTGACATTACTATGGCTACCTGGTGGCAGCCGCACCTCATTTACTTTAACCACAGGCAACAAACCACAGCATGAGGTGACTTAAGACAAACACATGCATGTATATGTGTGTGTATATTATTATAGTAAAATGCACTATTACAGTTCATTTCAGGTCTTTTCTCTTGGGCTCTATGATCTCTCTGCTCTAATAATGAGCAAATCACTGCAATAAATACAACAGGACACTAGGGGCTTTTCTTGAAGCTCTGTCATGACTGCATTATGCATCAATAAGGCATGCCAAAACCACTTTAATAACCATAATAAATGCCACATCTGCTGCAGAAGTTAGAGTGGGTCACTACCACAGGGTTGGTGGTTTGGTTCATAGCTTCTGCTGTCCACCTGTCAAACTGTCCTTAGACAAGACACACAGGTTTGCCTCATAATTAAGTGGAAAGACATTTAATATTTTTTTTAATTATAAAAAATACGTAAAAATGTGTCAATGACCATAATTATGGCATTTATTTGATCACCTTACAGAGTATATTAATGTTACCTTATTTCATCTATTTCTATGCCAGCAACAGTGTCTTGCTGGAATTTTGCTGCATCTGTAACTGTTTTATTGCCTAGCTGATCTTTATACATCATCCTAATCTTTAAAAATAACAATGTTTGCCTCTCCATCAGCCTCATGGTGCAAATTTTTCTGCTGCCAAACATACTTTTAATTGGAATCAAACTTCACCTTTGAAGTTATGTGTCATATAAATGTAGAAATTTACATGCAACAAAGTTCTCAACACACCAAAAATCTAAAAACCATAACAACATCAAAATGGTAATATATGAACCTCTGCACTTGACTATGAGGATGTTCATTGCTGCTGCCAGCATCATGAAGCCTCTAGATGCTGTTTACTAGAGAGCTTTTTGATTTGTGTCTCTCACACACAGGCGCACCACCGTGAATATACAGTACACTGCAGATACTGTACTGAAGCACAAACAAATATCAGCTAGACCTCTCCCAGTTGTTGTAAGAAACTGTCAGAAGTTGAGGTGCTAGTGTTGAACATTCTTTAATCACAGCCATATCCTGGTGACAGAGTCTTGTATAGTTTAATAAAGCTGCAGGAACAAAGACATTCTCCTCTAAACTATCTTTCTCACGTAGCGTCTTCTAGCGGGACTTAGGAGAACCGGTTATTACCATCTCATTGAAGAGGGACCCCTCAACAGCTTGTAAAGTTGCTTGGCATCATGTCCCTTCTTCACTGTATGCTGACAGCCCAGCCATCACAACAAGACATTTTTCTTTGGAGGCTGTTTCAATTATTCACTCTTCCCTTAAAGTGTCAGCACTGTCTCTCTGCTGACACCACCTCTGCCTATCTTTTTTTTTCTTTCAACGCCGTTGCAGTCTTGTCTCTTATTCTTCCTGAGATGGGTAGGTACCACACTTCAGGTAAAGTCCAGAGTCAGAGACAGAGACAAAAAAAAGTAGAGGATGAAAGAGCAGTACATTAAGGTCAGAGAAAAAGGCCCTTAAACAAATCTTATCACAGCAGAGAGCCCAAATGAGATACCTAACCAAAGGGAATAATTATCTTTCTCAAATGAGGCTAAGCTAAAGCTATCAAATAAAAAACAAACTTCACTGGGAGTGTAAGGAAATGCAATTATTCAAATGGGATAGAAATGCAAATGTGGGGTCTTATGTGGAGGATACAGGGAGCCAGAACCAGCGTCCTTTAGAACCAGACTCCCTACAGGCTTGTAATCTTCTGTAATGGATGTCAATGTCCTTGTGGACACATGCCATTTTTTTTGGGCACTAGAAATATGGTAAGTCAGCTGGCCTCTAATCAAGGGTTAATGTCTCTAATTGTGTTTATACAGAATGCCCTCATGCAGTAAAAATAAATTTTCTTTACATGTAGATCTAATTTTAATAATATATGCTGGAAAATTATATTCATATATATATATATATATCACATCTATGAAAAATACAAGACACTGGCATGCACTTAATTTATCTGAACGTGTTGATGCATAGAAAACATTTTGAGTAATATACTTATTATTGCCACTTTCATCCATTGTAAAATGCATTTTTCTACCCTGTACTATTCCAAAATAAAATACACTTTAACTGAAAATAATTTAAAAGTAACCTGTAATGTTAAGAAAATATATACAGTATTTATTGGCTCTACAAATCATCATTTAGATACATGCTCACAAAGGCTCCTGGTGGTAACAGAGAAAAAAGTCAGGGGGGCACCAAAGTTATATCATGGGTCCTATGAAATGACAGACCGTCATTTCCTTCTCCCTAGTGTTTGTATTGGTGAAACAGCTTCTAAATTACAGCAGACATACTGTATCTTTGGCACAACTGATGTGCATTTTCTTTGTATTTTCAGTGTCAGTGACAAACTGTATAAGAGAGATGTAGTTTCTCTAAAAAGAGGAGTGATTTTACTGAGGCATTTTTTCCTCTTGAATTCACACAAACTTTTTTCCTTAACCTTATGACACACACACCTGTTTCTCAGTGTACTTGTATTGTTCTTCATGTTGGCATAAAAAAAACACAC
Source organism: Acanthurus nigricauda (assembly GCA_029814725.1). NCBI lineage: Eukaryota > Metazoa > Chordata > Actinopteri > Acanthuriformes > Acanthuridae > Acanthurus > Acanthurus nigricauda. The sequence goes on from JAPZDW010000022.1 coordinate 8,389,697, forward strand.
ACACTGCAGACTTATATAAGAGCAATATGCGAAGTTTCAAAACACTGTAGAAAGTATGCCAGTCTTTATTTTGCCAAAAACCACAAGCCAATTTTAAAATGAATTAAAATTATGGCACTGGAGCAGCCTATGATTAGTTTAAAATATTAAACAAATGGGAGAAAGAAGAAAGAGAGCCCATGGATTAAGCTAACAACACAGAGCAGGTGGTTCAGAAGATGCAGGATCTTATGTATTATTAAAGCATGGTGTATTCTCCAGGACAGAATCGATGAGAGAATCGTTTGTAAAGTTCGTATCGTTTGTGAAGTGATATCATTCTTTTATTCTATTCAAAAAGAAACTTTGAGTTTTTGCGCCAATCAATCAACATTTGGATGTCATGAGAGCTTTTAACCTTAAAGAAGGCCTTCAAAATGCCCACAAAGGCACAAACTCAAACTTAAAGGCCCCACATCTTTGGCTGCAGGATCTTATCTGTTTCATATCCAGCATACACCTGGTGAAGTGCTGCATCTGCACTTTCTTTAATTCATTACTATTGGTTGCAAGGTTGCTCTAATCGAGTTACAGAGATCCTTGATTGGCTTCCAGTGCCACTGCAGGATCCCTTTAGATTACTTTGGTCCAACAGCAGCAGCTGAATGACAGAACGCAGAGGATGAGTTCGAGAAAGGGAGCATGAGCACCCAACATGCTCTGTCAGCATGGCACCACATTAACCTCAACTCTCTGAGGCTCCTCTCCTTTTTTACTTTTGATCTCTCCCCTCCTCTTTCCTGAACCACATTGCATCTCTCATTTGACATTCATCACAAGCATCAACATAAATAGCAGATACACACTTTCCTTTAAAGATAAAGAAAAAACTGCAGAAGCAAAAGTTGATCTTTAAATATAGTTTCTTGGCTCTCTTTGGTATATAAATAATTGATCACAAATAGGCTCCAGGGGGAGTCATGTTCGCAGATATGTTGATTTCACACCAATTTCCTCACATATGCAGTCCAATCTCTGTTTACCCTGCATAAAATTAACACATACTGGACAGTATATTCGGAAAGCAGTTGAAGAGGGGAGATGCAATACAGAAATAATGACAAATAGGGCTTTCAATAAGTAACATTTGCAAAATGCTAAGAGTAAAGGAGCTTGGAGAATGAGGCAGAGGAAACTCTCAAACTCTGACTAGAAAAATGCCATGATCCATACCTCTTCAAGAAATGATGGGGTAAAGTAGCATAAACATAGTGTGAGTATGCCATGAGATCTAAATAAATGTTTAACTTCAGAAAACATGGGAAAAAATTCAATATAATCTACAACAAAACAATCAATGTAATATGCTGTGGTGTGTATGACTGTGCAAGCAACACAAATCTAGAGCAGAGTGTGCTGCTGGCAAAACAACACAAATCATCAGTTATGTGTTCTACAAAGAGTGAAAAAAAGCTGCAAAAAAGTGTTTAGGGATGTTTTCCCAAAATAAACACAGGATTATTCCAGGCAACTATATGATGATGGAATTTTATTTATTATACATTTGTTTGATCTCATCAACCAAACAGCTGACAGCAGTGTAGTAGGGGGGAAATTAGGTTTGAAGCACCCTGACGTGAAAGAGAACTGATAAGTCCGGGTGCTGAAAAAAAAAAGCCACACCCTCGCTGCTACTATTTGGATGTTAGTGTATGAAATAGTCCCCTCAGACCGCCGCCTGTTCAATTTTGTTTCTTTTTCAGTTGTAAGTAAAGGATGCCTGGCTGCAATTTGTTTCTGTCAGAATGATTAATGGCTCTCAATAATATTACAGCTTATATGGATATGGGAAGGTGCATCTCTACTGCAGCCAATCGATAAATCTGTGATCCTCCAACCACCCACCCTCACTGCACCAAGAGATTTAGAGGCCATATGAGCAGCCTTGAATCCTCATACAGTAAGTCTTATGCAGATTAATAAAAAGGTCCCTAAATGAGCTCAAACTATTTTTAATAATGCCTTAGGTTTTAATTCTTCAGGCTAGCAGTCTGTGAGAGCATTTTCTTGTGTCAAGCTTCATGTAGTGTGAAATGAGAGTACATACATTTAATGTTATATGTGTTTAAAAACTACAAAGTTAAGTGAAAAAGCTAGACAGCTGCTCTGACTGTGTGTGGCCAACAACTGTTGCTACAGAAGCTCAGACACTGAAGAATTCAGAGCAGCATGGCTTCCAAAAATCTTTGTTGTCAGACATCCGGAAGATAAACAATAAGTAAATATGGCCCTTATGATAGAATACTGTGAGTCTGGCAGATTATGTTAATAAAAGTCAACTTTGAAGCAATGGATATGACTCCCACAGGCACCCAAGTGCACTACAAATTGAATGCAAAACACCATAATGTGCTCCTCTATCTCAGTATTATGTACCATATTAGCCTCTGCTCATGCCTTAATGAAAATAGCGACATGTTCCTTGGACCATGATACTAATTTGTAAATGATTAGTATAAATGAAATAAGCTCTGCTACTACAAGAAATGAATTTACAATTAATAGTAATGCAGAAGTGGCCATTGGTGAAGCACTGCAGTATGTGAGCAGAAATTTACACCAGATACTATCTATGGAAGAGTAGCTCCAGCAGCATTCAGTTTCAGAACATTAGCTTGCAATCTTTAGAAATATAACTATTTCTGGCCTCTTTTTTCAGGTAGCTAGCAGGGGCGGAGATATATGATGTTCATGCCAAGCTCTCTTTGATGCTGTTTACCAGGAACCCAAAATTGTTCATCTGCTCCACCTCAGTTCTTTTGATGTAGACAGGGGTGTTTGTCTTTGCCTCCTTATTTCTAATATTAATAATCAACTCCTAATTTTCTGAAGCTGAGCAGTAGCTTGTTCTCTTTGGGCTACTCTGCAAGGTTTCGGATTTCCCCCCCTAAATGAATTCTCATTGTTGATAGAAGTCTGTCCGATGATGGTGCTTTAGTCTGCATACTTCACAATGGAGTTCTTACCATGAATAGGTTCCAATCATGGGTGTACACAGTGAACAAGAGGAGGCTAAGCACACAACCCTGGGGTGCTCCTGTGTAGAGCCCTAGCATGGAGGAGATATCTACTGTTTGGGGTCTGTCTGTGAGACAGTATAATATCCAGTTGCAGAGTGTGGCACTCAAGCTCAGAGTGTTAAGTTTTTATTCAGTTTCATGAGGGAGATTTTGTTGAATGCTGAGCTGAAATCATCAAACAGCATTCTGTTGTGGGCGTTGTGACCTTCAGGTTTTGAAATATATAAGACCCTTTTATTTCCATTAATACATGAACAATGAGATTCTATTTTCCTTTTGTTTAACCTTTTTATTTATTACCTCTGGGCTTTAATTCTTTTCAGTTGCCTTTCACTTGATCTCCACACTTTTAGGACAAGCTGTCTATGAAAACTGCTGTTTCTAACAAGCTTGGGTATATAACTCAGAACTTATCTAGTTGGTTTTATTTATTTTGTCTGTAACAGCAAATGGCCCTATGCAAATTTTAAAAAGATGTCAAGTTACTCATTATCACCTGATGAAATGTAATTCAATTGATCAATGCCCTAATCTGTAACAAAAATATGGTGAAGGCAAAGTTTATCAAGTATGGCTTCAAATTTCTATATGCATTTTTCTGTCAACTGACAGACTGCTCTTACATATTCATACTCAAATATACATACAGTTCTGTTCTGAGAAGGACCATAGTTTGTTTCTTAAATGTTACGATTAATCTAAATATTTTATTACCCTTGTCCAAATTACAAAAAGGTTGCCCCCGCACCCCCCTCCCAAACCACCCCAGCCTCCACCCAGCACTATGAGCAGTCCTGAGTGTCTTCACAATAAACTGTGCATGCTGCTTTATATATGGTAGCCTCAAGAGGTTGAAATGACTTGGTGAGAGGAATTCAGTGTGAAATGGGATGTGATGCAGCACAGAGGTGTTCCAGTCCCACAGGCTGTGTTGCTGGACTTCACTTACCCCATCCGCCTCCTAACCACCTCCTTTCTCTCTGCCTTTCTTTCTCTCTTTAGTGCACGTCCTCTCTTTGTCCCACGCCACCTAGAGAGAACCACTATTTTCTCTTTTTACATCCATTTTCCTGTGGCTATCTTTCCTGTGAATAATAGTCTGAACCATGCTGAGAATCTGCTGTTCTTAATTATTGGGTTGTAATAAATGAAGTCTGAGCTCCAACTCTCTAGAGTAGCTCATGCTGATCTTCACCAGAGAGGCGAGTGCCTTACAAGAGGCACTGGAGCTCACCCACATCAGTTTCATCAGGCACTGTGGTTTCGCTTCACCTACAGCTTCATATATATGAGAGCTTAATAGAGACTGATTCATTGATATTCCAGCCAAACTGCCCAGGGATTTGGCAGAACAGGCACCAGCAGAGGAAAGAGACAGAGAAAACAAAGTGATCGAGAATGAGTGGGAGGGGAGGGGAGAGACTGAGAAAGTTACAAC